>WWPM01023923.1:0-16518 GCA_023279145.1 Glomeris maerens
CCCCCCCCCCCCTGCCTATATTTAAGAAATACGGAGCAATTCATATTCAATGATAGTAAGTTTTTGACAGGACAGGACATTTTTGAAGTATGATGGAAAGTTGCATTGTCAGGAATATTAAAACAATCAGTGCAGTTATTGGAACGGTGATCAGATTGTCTCTGAGTAGCGGAACATACTATAGAAATGATTTTTTGAAGTGATCTTCTGATCATCAATGCAGTTATTAGGGCATGGAACATTGAAATCACTTGGCAGTTGTGGATTAAACGTATCTGATGTTTATTTGTTTTTTAATGCTGCGTGAAATTGCCACGAGAATTTGTGAAATATATAGTACGCCAGCAATAATTTTAACATAAATTATGCAGATAATACTACTTCTCAAAGTATTCCAACCACTGGAATTAGTTGGTCCCTTTTGTATAATTCATATATGGGATCATCCATGAAATACGTTCGCTAAAATCGCAGAAATTTATACCCCTCCACCCTCCTTTGTAACAAAGTTGTAACAAATCCCAACACCCCCTTCCCCCTGGGCGAACGTCATAAATGATCCCCCTTTTCCGGTAAAAGACATGCATTTATGATTTGCACAATGAAGTAAAGAAAATAGAATTTTCTAATGGCTAAAGTTTCAATGCGCTATGTCTAACAAGGAAAAATTGATGAACGTATACACATTATGGAATTATACCCCCCCCCCACCCCATTTTATCGTACTCTTTTGTCACAGTCACCAAAGACCTCCCCTCTTAAAGCGACCGTAATTTAAGGATGATCCCTATCAATTTTCCTGCATATTAACTATCAACGACTTTACAAGATATTATATGGGCATGACATGCACAAAATACAACGCAAAAGTTATGTACTAGCCCTACCCATTCAGTTTTCGTAATATGATTTCATAATATACATGAATTGAAATGCATTTTCTATATACTTGCACATCGATGCTTTAGAACTCCAAATTCATTGTGAATTTTGAAGTGCAGTTCGCAAATTAAGAATTTTTGATTACCTTCACTTGACTTTCGGACATGCCTAGGGCGTAGGCGAGCTTGGCCCTTTCAGGTCCAGCCAGGTATTTGGTCTGCTCAAATGTCTTTTCGAGAGCGAAGATCTGTTGTCCTGAGAACGTGGGCCTGGTGTGTTTCTTTTTTCCGTCCTTGTCCACGCTCATACCAGATGTGGTCACTCCACCGCGGTGTCCATACGGGAACCAACCCGTTGATCGTCCGTTGGTAGCCAAAGACGGGAACATGTAGGTGAATAGGGAATGGGCAATAATAGAAGTACAAGAGTACAATTTCGTTAATATTAGCGGGCACCGGCATTGGCGTTACATCACAGTTGACCTTGAACACCGTATTCAAGGCTATTTGTTCTTTCCTGAACAAGTATAGAATTTATAGTGTATATCCTATACTGTGTCATGGAAAATGTTCAGTGCAATCCAAGGCTTAATTTTATTATTGACCATTTTGAAAATAAATGGAGTGACCAAAAATTCATAATAGACATTTTTATTTTATAATTCTTTTAGTGAAAAGTTTACATAATATCAATACTTTCAGTTGCATAACAGTCTTATATTTGTTATTACGAAGTGATGATACGTACGTATAGAGACTTACGTTATATGGAAAATTTATTTCGTTGAACAAAAAATGTATAAACGTTTTGAATCAAATGCCTTACAGATGTGCAAGTATAGCATAACATAGCCATATAAACTTATATTTTTATAGCATAGCGGAAAAATTGGAATAAAAAAATGTATAATTTCATTTGTGTAATACTATCACTTTCAGGAACCACCGATGTTTTAAAAATAAAAGCAATGTCATTGAACTGACTGTTTCATGTGGGGAAAAATCTATACTACATTTTCTGCAGCCTGATCATTTATAACCACATAAACATGATATATCTTGTGTATTAATCCTCGTTCAATACATGTGTATACAATCAACCGCCATTATTTATATAATAATGACAATGATTCATTGCTGACGACGGAATACTGCTGCAGTACTTTTATAATTTTCGCGTTTATAATTAATTAATACTATATAGTCATTAATTTACTATTTTGTTTAAAAACTGCCAACTGCGTGCGCTTTTTTCCCTTGGAAAGTACCTAAGCACTTTTTTCATGAACATGTTACTTTGTTTCAACAAACATTGGGGGAAACATGGTTGACATGAAAGTGACATGGGTGGCGCTTGTGACTATTTTTTTAATTAACAACTCGAGTTCATTCGGATTACAAAAAAATGGAAACTTTTGCTCAATATAAATTGCATATTAGAATATAAATAATGCTCTAAATTATTATTACTTTTTCATTCAGGATATCAATTTCGCAATTAAATTACCATAAATGGAATTGAATGTTTAAAATGACTGAATTTCTCTGTTGGCTTGATATAATCTGCATGCAAGAGACAAAATTATATTTAAAACTTGTTGATATAAATTTATTGCAAAGTTATTACAGCTTTTTATTTCCATGTACGGGGATAGAGATATTTATGATGAAACGCTGTTCTCGAAACAGATATTAAATCAAGCACATCCGAGAAGTATTTGACAAATAATAAATACAGTATTTATATAGAGAGCTGGTGAATCGTTATTTATAAAATGATGTATCATTTCTCATGTAAATGTGCGAGTTATAAAAATAATTTCTGCATCGATGTTTTTTAAATAGTGATCAGGGCAACCATATTGAAACTTAACACGCATATAAATTCTATTTCACTGTAGGCCTACAGTACGCGGTAGCCTACCTCTTTTTTACATTAAATTACACGAACTTATGAAATATTGACATATATAGGAGACGACGCAAAGCATAGATTATAATTGTTCTGAGACGTAAGTTATTCCAGAAAAAACAAACAAGTGCCTCCCAGGTTACGTTATCTGTTTACATACTGACGTACACATCAAAATGATAATGTCATATACTATTTAGGACGTTTACTTTTACAGACATGATAGGATAAATCTAACCAAAAAGTGGCAATTGCTTAAATTGCTTGACATATGTATAGACTATATACTAAAGTTATATATGTTATACTTATGTCAATCCGCATTCACATATTTCAGTACTATATCCAATTTCAGTCTAATTAACACTGTATTAATAATATTTCCTACGTTAGTGAATTTTAACGGAGGAAAATCGATGTGATCCTTGTCCTATTTTATATTCGGACTTGTATACACTAGGGATTTAAGCCTAAAAATAGGCTTGTATGGCAGTCGTGCCGCACAAAAACGACGGTGTTTGTTTATAGTGAAAAATATTAATTATGTATCTACCTGGAGCACATGCGATCCTGTCCCTCCATGCGGCCGATGTCTGCATCATTCCCGGCCAGTAGATAGAAGGTCTGCCGGTCAGATCGGCCAAAGTACCAGGCTTATTGAACTGAGCCGCAGCTGGGCTGAAGTACATCCCAGACGGCATGTTCAAGTTGAGCCTGGGCAGGCTACCGTGCACATTGAGTGCCGCTGCCGCTGCAGCAGCAGCAGCAGCAGCTCCAGGCCTGCTCAGGATGTCGTTGATGCCATGTGGAGTAGCAGCAGCTGCTGCTGCAGCCGCAGACGAAGAGGAAGTGGACGAAGATGAAGAAGATGAGGAAGATGACGATGGGCAAGTGGTAGACGCTGTGGTTGTTGAGGTGGCATGCAGTGGCGTTTGAATGGGAGCTTGCGGTGGTTTGAGAGCTGCTGCGGCAGCCGCAGCAGAATAGTGCAAGATTGCCGACTTCATTTCTGTCATCGTGTGCAGCGCTGCCAAAGGAGGATTGCTGAGCACAAATGCGCTCTGCCTTGAAGCAGCGTCCATGTTCATGTTGAGCATTGAGAGCATGGAACTGGCACTGGATGTGCTGGTGTTTGGGCTGTTGAATTCGAGCATGGTGGTGGTGGTCGTGGTCGTGGTGGTTGGCCGGAGGGGCACTGGAGATGCCACGCAGCCTGCCGTCTTTATACTTGTTTGCCTGCAGGGAATATGAAGCAGTTGCAATGGACTGAAGATTGAAGGACTCCCAGAGGGTCAGCCGGTGTCGGTCAGTGGTTTGGCCGCAACGTGCCCGTTGAGGTTGTCGGTGGCACGTGGACCCAGGTCACCATTTGGTGTAGTCGTTGGTCGTTGAGCAGACGGTTAAAAGTGAGTGGCATGAAGCCAGTGGTGGTGTGCGGCATTTGAAGCTAGCTGGTGGGAGTTGGAATTGGAGGAGTGTGCGTGGTGGTGGAGATGGAGTTGGGCGGCGCCACTTGGAAGGTGTAGTCCACGCCTTTGATGGCGTCTGATGGAAGGTTCATAGGGTGATGGAGTGAACTTGTTGCTGGAGCCGCACGCTCATTGGTTAATGGTGTTGAGCCATTGAGACGAGAGACGAGTGATATCGATCCAGAGCTAGAGAGAGAGAAAAGCACGTGGAGTTACTGTACTTGTTTGTGTATATATGGCATGTATACGCGCTGTGAGAACTTATGGATTTCATTCAATTAAGTTTGTTAGCTGACAGGGAGTGTGGACAAGTAAAAAAAAAGTCGGATCTTTTCGCAAATAAGACTGCATGAGATTACTATACAACACATATCATCGGGGAGTATTCATAATTCATGCACATGCCATTAAAAAACAAAACTGGCTATAAGCTGCAATAAAGCTTTATTTTACTATTAATTTATCATTTTAGGCAAGCATAAACTTCAATTTTTCTGTAAGATTTTTATAATTTCAAGTAAAGCTTTTCTGCAAGAGCAATAATGAACATTTAACCGTTATTTTTTTAAACCTGTTATTTATTACAAAAATAAGTGTGCATATATAATTATGTGTGCCTACAATATATAAAATTGCGAATTTCATTTCGAAATTTATAATTTATTTGCCTGAGGCCTGAAATTAATAAAGTCCATTCCATTGAATATCGGATCAGAGGAATTTTAAATTTGACTTTGATTTAAGTTAAAAGATATTTATAGAGATCAAAATTCTTGGAGGCAATTTTTGAGCGAACCTTAAGCGAAAAATAACACAACAGGAGTGTCATCTGATAAGAGGAGTCATTCAATTGCCTACCCTAAGGGATGCCATTTTTACAATGAAGCCGAGTTATTCTGTACTGTATAACAAGTAAGACTGAAACAGGTTATCTCCCTGTGTCGTAAGTTCATGTTATATTTATATGTGTCTGATAATGTACGTATATTCAATCGGATGTTACACAGTAGATTTAGCGATACCTCCTTCACAGAAGTGTTATTTTATCAAGTGTATACTGGAAAGATAAAGCAAGCGTTTTCACCTTCGCAAAAAATTCCATAAACTTCAGGAAACTTTGGTCTTGCTTTGATCAAAGTTAAAAATATTCTATGAATAACATGGTAAATGGCTGCATGTTCCAACAATATATCCGAAATACAGTAAAACCTTGCCATTAAGACCACGTCCGTTCCCGGGAAATCGGTCTTATTGCCCAAGTGGCCTTGCAGACCAGACCCTCTATATTGAGACCAACTGTCCACTGGTCTTAATGTGATGCGTTTCCTTGAGACATTTGTGTACATTTGGAAAACAAGTACGGTATGCATTTTATTAACACATTTTGAAATACGTACGTACATGTATATACATATACAGTAGGTGTTACACAAAATACCTACTATACTATAATATACATTACTACACTTGTGCCGTATATATGTATGCGTATTAAAATCAATGAAATTATACAGTACATTTAAAGAAGTCGGATAGTTGTGACTGCTTTGTATTTATTTTTTTTTCTAATAAAATTTGCTGCACATGTTTCTCTGTATTTAACATTAATGACAATAGTTTTTCATCCTCTGTTCTGAGTACCAAAAAATTTATCAAATTAATATAGTCCAGTGATCCCTTGTAATCAATACAATTGCTTGGTTCTAAAATTACTAAACTGTAAACAAACTTGGTCAAAAATAGGAAAGTCAAGCATACAGTATTTGACACAATGAATGACCAACATAAAATCAAGCAGGCATGAGGAATGGAATGTTGACCTTGGTCTTTTGTTAGGTGCGATTAGACATTTGGGACTGGAAACATCTGGTCTGGTCCCCAAGGTGGCCCCAATGGTGGGTGGTCTGAATGCCTAGAATCGTTTATTAAGAACATCCATAGGAAAAATTCTGGGGTTCTGCACATATGGTCTTATGACCGGTTGGTCTCACAGGGCAGTGGTCTCGGCGCGAGGTTTTACTGTAGTACTTTTTCGCTTTGTATAGCTGCAATGGTGTTTTATACCTGTGCTTATTTTAAACTTACTCGGCTATGAAGCAAAATATATTGACCGTCTGTCGTGTTTTCGTTCATATACATGTGAAATACATTTTTGCCCATCTGAACGATCATGCTAAACCATCTTTGAGCGCCATCTTGTCTGTTTAAGAACATAACGCTCTGATATCGTCGTGGATACTTCGAAATTAGCATTTTTGTGGCAGTTCGATTCTTGTTAATATCAAATTTGACTTGATTTCTTGGAATACCCAATAAAGTAGACCCATATATTATTTCTATATCTTATTTTGCAAATCGTATGGACTTTCATACTATGGTTGCAAAATTACGACATAATATAAACATGCGAGGTGGCTATAATTTTAGAATTGGATGGAATTGTGAGTTTGCGAACAGACATTTATACATTTGATGTATTTGATATTTTGCTTTCGTGATTTATTTATTTTTACTGGTGCGTGAAGATGACGAATATTACGAGTCTTCTCCATCAATATGTATGCCCCCCTCCCATATATGTAGCCATATACGCCATTTTGAAGGCCCCAAAATATATTCACTGGACAATTCGCAAATGGTTTATGAGTTTAGAGAAATTGTTGTGCCGCATTTCGGGCTGTTGGTTCCGTGCAAGGCCCTTGATAAGATTGCGAGCCATTTTACCCAGATGGAGATGCATGCAGCACATTTTACGAGCCCTTGTCATTTCACGATTGCTTTTCTCGTATTTTTACATACGGATATTTATGTCCATTAACGTTCAGCTTTCAAAATGTATGCACGGTCCATTTGCACGCTTTTTTTGATGTTTACCAAACCCCAACATCACGTGTGTCCATCTATATATAACAAGATAAAATTTATGCCACATTTTCTGGTGGTAATGTATTAGTGTAGGGATGTGTGTAGAGCAAAGTCCATGTGTTAAAGCTTAAAAATGACAGGCAAAATTAATTTTAATGAAAGACCCATGATTCTGTAAAAATTGGATTGTGTGGTTAAGAAAATTTGTTTTGTCTAATTTACGAATATATTTCTTTTGATTACATGAACAATAAATTGTATGTGGAATATGGAAGATTTAGGCTACGTAAATATAATCAAATAAGCTTCATGAGTATTTCTGTGCGAAATTTAATAGTTCCTGCAATATTAATCTTGTTTGTACTATGCGATCTTGTTTGTACATGCAATTCACTAAGCCGCCCATGAAATGATGCTATACATGACTGTTCTTTATTTTTTCCTGTTTCCTAATGAAATTAAATATCAAATACTCTTACATCCTGTTGCTTTCTATAGGGTAATGGATAAAATTGCTGCTGTCTGTAAAAATTCAGTATTCGCGGAAACGAGATTTGTGCAGTAAATATGGAAATGTATAGGGGTAGTAATTGAATTACCCTGGCGATCGCGCCATTAAAATGAAGTGATATCACAATTTGAAAGAGGTTGTGCTATATTATATTATGCAGATTTGACAATTGCAGTTGCAGCTGACATAATTAAATCTTCATTAAGGTGATCCTGGAATTATTCTGAGTGAGTGGTTCCGACAACTACTACATGTTCTCACTTTTGGCGCTATATGCGTTTAAGTTGACGTTTCATATTAGGAATTTCAAATATCATTTGTGGAATTCCAATTGATATGCTATTTTAGTTACAAATTTGTCTGTCCAAGTAACGTGTATAGTGTAGTTGACTTAATTAAGTACGAAATTAGGTCCTTGTAAATATTCTAGTCATTCCAATGGGCAGGACTCTTAATTACTGCATGTGCTTTTATTTCAGCGCATGTTTATTATTAAAATGAGCGAATATGACAGGGACATATCATCTTGGCATAGTGATTAATTGTTGGATAATAGGAGTGCCAACCACGTGACTTTCGCCACTGCCACAATACTTATATGCATGTTGTTGACGAAAAGATGCAACGCTGGAGGATTAACGCTTATCTTTGTGCAACAACCGCCCACTCTAATCCCTTAATTGACATGCGATACGACATGCTATTTATTTCGCCTCTAATATCCTTGTAAAAGATACTGAATCCGCTGCAGGCTGTACATTCAACATTTGATCTTTCCATTCGATACTCTCAAAAATAGATGGTGTCCCGAAAACTGTTAAAATGAGGATTACTTTTTATTGCAGTATACAGCCTGTATAAAACACAATACGCTATAATAAAGTTTTGTCTGTCACAAGATAAGTATGTATATGTACTTCTTAAGGACATGCAACACGAATTGAAAACGTTCCAATTAGTTTTGCTTGATTTGTGTGGTGGGTAGTGATTGTACATACTGAGAAGATTGGGTTTTTCTCCCCCGTATTGAAGACACTGGCTGCCACAAATATGGTAAACATTAACTAGATATGCCAAGCTAACTAGAGGTAGTTTTTCATGATGCATTTAATAAAAGAATTTTGATAAATTATTGAAATAAATCGAAATTTGAAGCCATTCTTTGCACGGTTAAACCTTTAGTAACTAAACCGGTCAAGATACAAGAGAACACTAATGTTATTCAGAACGGTATTTCAGATCGCCAGGTTTAGCCGGATTTTTAAGGCAGGCCCTCCTCATTCGTCCGTAATTAATGAAATTCCGGTTTTAGATTTTTAGCGGACCTGCCGGATTTCGTTGATTACATTCATTAGGACAAATGAGGTAGAGCATCATTACGTCTTCTATCATTCGAAGTAGGAGCAATTCAAATGAAGGGGTGATAAAAATGATCTCGCATTTTTTCGCTGATTCTGTGGGTTCAAGGTGTTATCTCAACGCCATCACCCTTTTATTTTTAACTATTTCACTCACTTTGTTTACAACTGAAGCAAGCCCCGTGAAGGCAATTGCCAACACATTTGACCCTCTGTAACTTGGAACAAGTTTATTTTAATGCGAGGTTAAAATGTGACTCCCATTGTTTCATAATTCAGTTGACGTCTCAGCGAAAATGTTATTATTCATATGCATCTTCTAACTTATGGCCATTTCGAAGGTGTAAAATGTAAGATCTGGAATAAAGACCGTAAATCTTAATAATGGGCTTTTACGGAATATGAGTGGATTCTTCATTCTTGGTGTATATGAATATGCCATACCAACGAAAAGCGTCTCTTCGCATATAACGTGTTAATAGAAATCCAGCATGAAATATTGATATAACGGTCTTTAGTTCCATAATAGGCAGTATATTATGTATGGTTTTAAAGGACTCTTGGTGCAGAGCATATTCCCCGCCCTGAATTTCGCTAAAAGACCTAAAGATAGGCAGTGAGCGTGTCGTGACCAGTCCTAGCTTTGTGCTCATAACTATGACCATGTCATGCGCTCCGTTCATTTCCAAGTGTAGCTGGAGTTACTTAGCTAAATAGTGCGTCCATCAGTAGAGCATGACGTCATGCACCGTTGCTTTCACACCCTAATAGTGCACCCAAAAGCCAACTACTATATTAACCCATGTTTCCGTTGACTGGCTACGTTGACAACTCCGCAGCCACTACACAATGCATGAACATAAACACCGACATTTCAATGCTTTACACCCATCATGTGACTTGTGTACTATGTGTAGGTACACCCTGTTGTGCAGTCTTAATTATAATCGCGCTCTCATTCCTCCTAGCCTCCCCCATATATAAAGATCCTGAATTTTTTGCCAGCCTATCGAACTACACGCGCTGACTGAATCCTGCTCAATTGGATGGGAAATAGATTTCAGCGGAACCAATCTTCTAATATTTTATGAGTTCAGTATTAATCTGCATTTGTCAGTTATGACACATCCGCTACGACTTTCAGTGCTCATTTGACAGCAACAAATGAAATTCTGTGAAATATATTAATGCGAAAAGTTATATCAAGTATAAAAACATATCATCTACGTGTAAACGCGAAAAATTCGCCTGAATCGCATTTTAAGCAGTCACTGTTAATATTTCACATTTTCTTTCCAATGAGATGCAAATACCCTTAAATATAATGCTCTTTATGGGAGCATTAAGTATTGCTTAATTGTATGCAAGGGTGTAATGTTCCTCACCTGCATTGATGCGTGTCTATTGCTCATTGATTTCAGAATGAAAGAGTCTTTGTACTGTTGACCATATTAAGAAGGTTTACGTCGAACTCTCCTATAAATTCGTCGTCCCTTTTGCCTTTGGTACGGCAATATCTGCTCAGCTTTTCAGGCCACTGACTGCACTTGAGCGCTTCAGGAACCCTAAATACCGACTAGCCACATTGTGCTCGAGCTCGGATTATTTTCCCAATGTGCTCGACCCTCTCCCAAAGCGCAATAAGTCAATTAGTTTTGTATAGCGATCGGAATAATCTTGTAACCAGCTGCTGCATCGGTCACCTGCATCTTTTTCCTCCCAATTCTCTTATTGTTACATGCGAATGAAAATCATATTAATGCGTTCTTTTCTCTAAGCAACAAGAGATAATTTTAACGGTCATTAGTTTTTCATTTATGGATTTGTACGTCAAACGCATTGGTCTAATACAAAATGCGACAAAGTGTTAATGTTGCTGCAGCCCAAACATGGAAACAATCTCATTTATATAATTCACAAAGCTTATTATTGCGTAAACGGAATACGTAAAAAGGGGGCGACAATCATCCAGCTTGTTTAGATGTTTTCTAACTTGAATATTATTGTAACATAAAAGCCACAATGTAATATCTTCATTTGTTGTTAATTTATTTAATTAAGTCTTTTAATATGTGACGATTGTTCCCACATGTATAGTGAATACAGATCTGCATCACATTAAAGTATCCATACATTAATCATGATAAATATAACAGCTATACCGGCAAAAAGAATTGCAGTATGTGAAGAGAAAATACGTGCCTCACTCCGAAACTCAGGACAAGGTTTTAATTAATAAATTGCAGGAAGGAGTACGTTATTTCAATTAATAGCTAAATTAGAGATAGGGTATATGGTTTAAATTTGCGAAATTACAACTGGCATAATAATGCAACACCTGCATGACCGTAAGCTAGGCTCGTGGGTGTCCGTTTGAAGAACGTGCAAAAGGTGCTTGGGTTTTCATGGTCCTCAAAAGGAAGTTTGGAAAGAGTTTGAGGGACTTAATCCGGCAATCGCCACCAGCATCGGTCGCTAAAGTGGCAATCCGCATTGTGATTGCCACAATGACGCAGGACAACAGATAGAGAGGCTGAAAGGTTCGTAGTCAATAGGTTTCCCCTCTTGAAAACCAGGACCTAAAGGACCAAAGGACCCCGTATAGGTCCAAAGACCCAATGCCTGCCTAGCTGAGACCGTAAATCGTGACTTGTGAAAGGAGCTCAGTTCATAGGAGTACCTTTTTTCCTCAATCCAGAGTAAATGACACCAATAGGCATGGGATTGACTTGGCTCGTTTCTTACACCTTTCTTTTATTATCCTTCGCCGTTGGGTTTCAGTGACGTGCAGGATTATACAAGGGGAACTGGGGCTATCTGCATCAATTTTTACTAAGAAATTTTTTTGCGGGTTTATAAGAAACATCGGAATTGGCCTGTGGTATGTGGTTTTCTATAGTACTGTATAACATAGTACTCTGTTATTTGGATATCTACTTATAGCATGCAGTCTGTTAATTGTTTTAGCTAGAACGCATCGCCAAATGCACTTCGATATACAGTAATTTGAACTAAACGATAAATGTGGGGTAAAGTGGAGCAAACTGTATACCAAGTAAAGCACAATATAAGAAAATTAATTATTAACCTGAAGTTCACTATACAACTTATGCAAAATATCTATACCGATTATAGGTACAGCATTAATACGTACGTTTAATCCATATTTTCGAGTACAGTAATGAATCCCGAATTTTGATAAGATTTTAAATGATTGCGCGAGATTTCTGTTGTAGTCCCCTTGGATGTAGCATTGGAAAACAGATTTCACCTTGTGATAAATTAGTTACAGCTGATTCACCATTTCTTAATGGCAAACGATTTTTTCTTGCTCTCCCCGCTTAAATTTAAATCGTATGAAGTAATTAAACTGTTTCTGGAGTTTTATTTCCTATAACACTTGGGATCTAATGGACACTTTCAGTTTGTATATAGGCCAGTTTGATGCAATTTCATTATGCGTAAAAGCTTTTAGCTTTGGTTTTGTGAGCTCGCAAAGCACACAGCGAATGAGCAATGAACGAGTGCCATCTATTTGCTTTATTGGTAAACGAGGGAACAACACTCTTTCACGGGTTTGCATCTGGGCCCTTGGTTGACCTATCCTCAACCCTCCCTCTCACCATCAGCGCCCCAGGTCAGCTATAGTCCGTCACATTTCTCAGTGAACCGTCGATAACCGAATATACACACATCTTTGTCCATTTCAATATTCCCAATGGGCTCTTTTATGCTTCGTGCATGCATGATGAAGCACTTGAAATTCTGTGAAATTTAATTATATCTGCGTGCTATCAAATTAAATGTGTAATTATACTCTATACACGCTACAGTATATTGGGAATTTAAACTTAACCTGTGGATTTTGATATATAATTCACATCTTTTGTGGGCCGATGTAATAAAGATGCAAACGGTTATCAAAATAAAGTGGCAACAGTGCAACCATGCATGCATGCATGCATATACAGGGTGTTGCAGAATTACTGGGACAAACTGACAGGGTATATTCCCTGCATGAAAACAAGATGTAAAGTTCCTATAAACCCATGTTCCCAAACGCTTAGGTTTTTAAGTAGGACCTACATAAAATGTGACATCCATAATCCATGCTCCCCACATCTTTCAATTGATCATTCATTATGCAGGCTTGTAACATGCATAACGATGGACATGAAAACTAATTTTGACAGCGAAAACTATACACTGCTTATGGCTTGTTACACTACATCTGTCCCACGCTTCTGTATATTCACCTATATGCCTCGAGTTCCAACATAACGTGCATTTTAGTGTCCATTTTACAATCACGGTTGCATCCATATTAGGACCCATTTACTACCATTTTCATGACAGGCGGGTCCCATAATATTGATATTACCTATTAAAATTTGAACCTGATAGCATAAAACGAATGCCACATGATTTCCCTAAACAGATCTCCCTCGTATGCTGCATGATCGACAATTTGCATAAATGGAAATACTGCTGCGATTAACACACTGAAAAATGCCACACTGTCAAAACAAATTCACATCGAACAAATTGTGGAAGATATTGCTGAGTGTGCTAGTTACAAAGTAAACTATGGAATTTATTGTCATGCATCACGAATTAAAAAAGTTTCATTCCGTTATTACTTGATTTGTGGGGTCGGGTTATACTCCCCCGTTTTGAAGATACTTGCTGCCATAAATAAGATAAAAATTAAATAGATACTGTAGGTATATTTCATGTCGTAATTAATGAAATTCAGTTTTTCGTTTTTTTTTTCCCTCGACAATGCCGGTTTTCGTTTATTACATTCGTTACAGACGAATGAAGGCCGATATTAAAAGTCGGACCAAACCAGGTGTTCTGAAATACCGTTCTGAATAACTTTGTCTCTATGGCGTTTTCTTGCGTCCTGAGCGGTTTAATTTTAATTATTCTTCAAATTTTGATTTATTTCAAAAAATCAACAAAAATCATGCAAAACTAAAGACCAAAGTGATCTAGTTAGCTTTGTTTATCTAAGTAATTTTATAATGTAAGTTATTAATGGCAGTCAGTGTCTTTCTTGGAAAAACTGAATTGAACGATTTCAATTATTGTTGCACGGCGTTAACAATTGATTGAATTTGATTTAATTGCACAGTTAGTCACAGATGAAGAGTTTCTGGTGCAATGGAAAAGATTCATCGTCGCATGACTTGTCACATGACCAACCACTCCATGTGTCCAATTTTCACAGTTACATTGCGTGGAGATCGACAGAAAAAGTGTCCAATAATGTAGTTCTTTGTTCCGAAAGAGCTACAGTGGCGTGATTTTGGTGATATTATCGGTTAAAATCAACGGCAAACTTGTCATGTCACGTAGGAAAAGCGCTGTCAAAGCTTGTGACAAAACTTTCATCAGGCCCCATGATAAGGGCAGGGTGGTGTACTTCAACGTGCCTTATTGATCAACACTTGGGGGCGCTGCTTCATGAAAGTCAGTGGTTTCCAGGAGAAATTTCCTTCCGAATATCATTGTGCATGAAGTCGGGCGTAAGATGACATGTACACCGAAAGCCAAAGGGAACTGCTTTCACAGTTGCATGAAACCCCTATACACATTGATTTATCCAGACGGCGTGATTTTACAGCTTCGGTTTTCTGTTTCTTTCTTTAAGAATAAAAAAACACCTTATAGTGATATAAGCTCGGTGACTCGGACTATCCATCATCGCGTTCATCGTGTGAATCCGACTGGAATAACGCACAGCTAGACCATACTTAATTCGAAATGCGCATCTCCATTAAGCCCCATTTTCTGTACTTGTAATTCACTTTTAAAATTTTGGGACTATTTGTTACAATCTTTACAGAAAAATCCGATTCAGAAATTATTTTAAATAAATTGCCACATAATGCTAATTTTATACTGGCCTTGATACAATTGTAGTAATTAATGCACTGTTGTACGTAATAGTTATACATGTATGATACCGTATGTCAAAATAGTAAAAGAAACATTTTACCACGTGCTATCTAGACTTACATGGATGATTGTTTAACACTATGCAATGCATGTTTACTACATTGCGTTTCTTATTCATGATCCGTGATCCATGATCTGGATTTACATGATACTAGCTGGTTTACTTGCTGTTTATTTTGTAAAAAAAAGAGGGAGAATTCGTCGCATTAAATACTACGTTTCCGCTTGTTGCAAATGCACGTACGACTTTTATTTATTTTTGCTTCTCACATTTTAGTATAGGGCCTTAATCCGCTCTAGAGCTTTGGCGTATACCAAACGATTTTTTCCCTTAAGAATTAAAAGGAAAATGTTTAATCCGTTCCCATGAAAAAAATCAATTTATTATTAATTGGGATATTATACATCGATGGGGTTGTATTTATAAAATGACTTAATTTAAACACTGCTCAATGCTAAAATACACAAATAAAAAATAGAGGAAATAAATAATAAATTAAAATTTAGCGCCTATTGGGATGGTGTTGGAGGGAAAGATGTTATTGTTTGGAAAGAGTTCATAGGAATCAGAAATTCTGGTATTTTTTTTTCTTTCTGTCTCTTTTTCCATACTTGGACATGGTTGGGGATCACCAAGTAATATTCCAAACGAATGTCATATACACCAATCAAAATGTTTTTGCGTCTAAACAGGACGCAAACCAAGTGGGGCTTATTCCAAGGCCAAAGTATACCGAGACCCCATTCTCGAGACAACGTACTAAATATGGCATGTGCAGCCACGATGAATCGATCCTTCAACATTATATTAAAGCAATGATTTTCGGTGTTTCTCGTGCATTTTATAACCCTTTACTTAATAATGAACGAGCATAGATTGCGGCATACAGGGGCTAAATTGATTTTGCGCACCACCACGTCTCAGTAACGTTTATGAATCTAATCATATTATACGCTAATCGATATGTCCTCGTATCATATTAGACGTATATGATTCCATGCGTGGATAAATCTGAATTTGGTGTTCAAAAATATGAGTAGCCGCGTATGTATATTCAGACAAAGAAATCTGTATCATTTTGGGATTATTAAAATCTAGACGGCGGTGTTTGCAGCATGATTATAGTGCAAGCCACCATATTTTCCTAAAGTGATTACAATAGCTATGGTTATATCATTTGCATGATTAATGGATTTGCGTTTATTTGCGTGTTATAACAAACATTATCTTGGTTGCTATAGGCGAGTCTTAATTGGTCCTTTCAGCCTGTAAAGGATTTTATGATGGTTGATGAATGGGGCACAAGCTTTAATTAGCAGTAGGCCTGCACATAATGGTTATTAGTTTTGTATTAAATCGCACGTTGCTGAGGTACATCGTGTTTGTGTCCTATTTTATACACGCAAAAATGCTGCTCAAAATAATTCATGGCAAATGAAATTTTAAGAATTTTTGCAAACGACCAACTTATTCCGGATATACACGATAGGCATGCTTCCAACAATTTTATTTATCACTATTCAGAATATGCAGGCAGTTATTAAATTATGAGTTTTT
>WWPM01023924.1:0-20058 GCA_023279145.1 Glomeris maerens
GCCTACTGCAATCTATCCTTCAAGAGCCACCATTGTTACGCGAAACACAGACGAAGGCACCTGAACCCGTGCGTCGCGGACTCCGACGAGGCCACGGCGGCACCGATCGGACCCACTGACGCGGACCGGGAAGGTGTTCGCGACCCGAAGGGCCGTTTCTCACCGAACTCGCTAGAGTTAAACGTACCGTTCTACCCGTGCAAAACTTGCGGCTCCAAGTTCCCGTCCTACTACTTCGTCCACAAACACGGCAAAGTTTGCGACGGGGTTACTATCGCGAACGCAAACGCGCAGCAGCGGGGCGAACGACAACCCGAGGACGCGAGACCGTGATTTTAAAAACACGACGCTAAAAACTTCGGGAAATAACTTTCTTTCCTCTCGCTTTCCCAGAGCACGATCTCACCAATCCACGAAAGGGCTAAAACGAACCGTAGCTAAGCACAATCGCGACCGAATCTTAATTGTGCGAAACGGTAATAATAATAATTTAAGAATGTGTGTATCAAGATCAAGACAATCTTAGTCAAGTTCGACTGAAATAAACTCGAAACTTGAATACGTATTCGGAAAGCTTGGAATGTCTCTTTTTACGGTTTAATTTCGTTTTTGACAGAGTGATATATTCGTTTACCCGTAAATAACAGACAGAACAGCCGTCTTATAGTTGCTCCGTCTATTTTATTTACGAGCAAAGGACCACTACGTATCAAAAACAAGTTCTGAACTCGTCAGCTTTCATCGCGGATGCGCAAGTTTACCTCGTTACCACGCGAAGGAGATATTTATCACTCGGTAGCGGTGAATTAGGAAGAGAGATACCATTGAAGTGGCCGCAATACGTTGCCGAGTAGCGGACATTAAATACGCAAGAGTAACGACGACTTACCCTGATTTTCAGGCGAACCGTCATTGTCGTCCGACTGCTCGTCCCCGGTCTCGTCTTCCTTGCCGACTTCCTTTTCCTTTTCGCTAGCGTTGGCCGTCGCCGCGTTACCCGTAGCGGTGGCGCAGGAAGCCGAGGAAGCGTTCGCGTTGTTGGCGGCGGGTCTCTCGCTGTGCCACAAAATAAACGAATTATTTCAAACGGGGATGTTGGCAAAACATATTCTCTTATATTAAAAAGGGGGGAAATATCGCGAGTTTTGGTAATACTATTTAAACGCATTTCGGGAAGAAATTTCACGAGGATCAAGTAATAACGGATTACGCATTTCAATTTCTACCCCAAATTATAAATTCGATAAACTCGAGGAAGTATTTTCAAACAAAATCTACAAAAGCCGTGCATTTTATCGTTAGTTTCGTGATTTCTCCGCGTCTCACTCGTTAGCATCTCCGACGCCGCAAAGTGTTGAAACTTTATTTTAACGAGAAGACTTCAAAAGAAAGTTACGTAATGAAAAATTTGTATTTTGCGCTTCCTCCGATGAAGTCTTTCGAGCAAGATATCCACGTGCGGCAATCTTACTTTCGATAGTTCCGGCTGCTGCACGCGCAAAGTTACAAACAACCAAAATGATTACTTTCCCTCTCGCATTGCCCCGAAAACGAGCACGACTGTAGCCGCAAGAGAAAAAAACTAGCAAAGATAAAAAGCAAAGACCTCGTTCCGCGCTCGTGAACACGGCGTGAGTTAGCGCTTTTCTCTCGCGAAAGGGGGTAAACAAAGTGAGAGCAAACTGACTTGGAGCCGGTAATTTCGGCCTCCTTTTCCGGCGGCGCGGCCGCCGTTGCCACCGCCGGGTCCTTGGCGCTATTGTTCGCGCCGCCACCGGATTTGCCGCTGTCGTCCGCTTGCGCCGCGACGCAGGAGGAGGTGGAGGTCGAAGACGAAGTAGAAGAGGACGCGGCACCGTGCCTCGTGGTCACGCCGGACGCCTGCCGAAAGAAAAACGGTTTCAGGGAAACTCCCGTTCGCTTTCCCGTTAACAACCCGAAACAACAAACGGCTTCACTCACGACCGCGCTCACTTGCGACGCGTTCGCTTGTTGAGGAGCCTGCTGGGGCTTCGGGAACCTTTTCTTTCGCACGTTGTGCTTCCTCAGCAACGTCTTGTAGTTCTCGCTCTTCTTCGTCATGTAGTAATACTGCACGCAGTCGGCTATGTTCTGAAAGCGGCCGTTTCTCACGTCTTAAAAAGGAAAACCCATCTCGCGCGTCGTGACCGCCAACGTACCTTGCGTTCCAGGTACGACGCGATGAGTCCGAAGTTCTTGGGATGCTGCAGGAACTTCTCCTTGAAGATCTCCTTCTCCTGCTTGGTCCAGATGTTCAGCAGCTGCCGCTCCTTGTACTCGGCCATCGGGTCGTCGATGAGGCCGTTGCGGTTGTTGTACGCGACGCGCCGCTGGCGCGCGTCCAGCAGGATCGGCGGCACGACCGCGTAGCTGCGCATCTTCTTGTCCTCCATCTCCTGCTCCTGAAGGCCGTCCATGATCTCCTCGAGCTCGGCGTCGCTGCGGATGCGCGTGCCGACCCTGAGCGTCCAACAGACATGACCCCTTAAAACAGCGCTTGATAATCGCGCAAACTGGTGCTAAATCCTCTTTTCTTATGAGACACTGACACACGCACTGCAAACGGTCCGTACCTCGAAAACCTCTCCTTGTCTTCCCTCTGCTTCTTCAGCTCGGGAAACTGCTTCTCGTAGAACTCCCTCATCTTGGCCTCCTTTCCCCTGAACAACCGTTCATCGTTATTAAAGGTTCGTCCGAGGTAACCTCACCGAAACCGTAAAAGGCGTTTGTCGCAAACTATTGTGCGAGGGACAAGTGCTTCTCATCTCCCAACTGGTTTGAAAGGTCTCAAAACAAGGATTCCTTTAAAATATTTGTTAGCTTACAAGTTACACGTACTTTCCAAAAGACAAGACACCTTGGTATTTCCATGTAGAAATAGAATGCACGAAGGCCTTTACGGTATCTCCCCATCGACAAACGCCAAACCTTCGCTTCGCGCCGTTCTCGATCCTCTCCACTTTCTTGAGCCACTGCGACATCAACTTGTTGTACGTGTCCGTAAGGTACTTCTCCCGTATCTGCCGGTCCTGGTGCTTCTTCTTGAAATGCGAAACGAGGCGCTTCTTAAACGCCAAGAACCTGCCCGGGAAGAGAAGGGACGTCACGTTACGGTACGGTTCGGCGCAAGACGTTTCAATCAATCGCGCCAACCCACTTACTTCCTGTTGTTCTCGTGGTAAACCGCGGTATCGGACGGTTGATTGTAAATCGGCTGCGAGATAGAAAAGAGTCGTCAAATAAACACAACGTTTGAAGTTCACGAATCGAAAAGAAACGCAAACCGACCAGTTCGACTTTAGGACCGAGTTTGCCAAAGACATCGTGCGATTGGCCTTTCTTCTAACGAGGGAAATAAAACAAGAGACCCACACGTCAAACCGGGTTCGGAGCCGAATTTACGGGACAGCGCACCGTCTCGCGTCTCGATATTGCAATCTTAACTTTCTTTCAGACAATTACATTAAGAACCATTTCCCCCAATTCACTCTATTGAATCACCGGATTATTTTAAGAAACTACCAACAAATCTTACTGCAAACCAAATCCGCATTTCAAAGAGTTCGGAGATTTCGAGAACACGAGACGGCGCGCTCGCTACCGTCATCTTCGCTCGGCGATTTTTACCCTATTATCGGCGTAAATGATCTGCGCTATACTTTGATGCTTGGGCTCTACGCAGACCGTATCGACCACTATATCTTTGGAATCTTCCGGATGAGTGGCCGCGATTTCTAATTCTTGCTGGAAAATACGAAGAAAGGAAAAGAATGAGGCGCGAACGGAACAACAACAACGTCGGCGGTACGAATCGCGTGACGGTGCGCAAGATAACAACCTGTTTCTTCTTTAATTTCGAAATCTGGTTTTCCGATTTGGCGATCTCCCGGTCCACTTTGCTTATCCGCTGAAGAAGATCGTCTCGAGAAGTTCTCAACGGCGAGGATTCCTGGTGGTAGTCCTCGGGAGGTAAAGTAGGCGAGATGGCTTCCACTTGAGGAGTGTACGCGGGTTCCTGCCAAGAAAGAAAAACCCCAGATCGAATCGTCTCCGTGAACACTCGCAACAAAATGCACCGTCATTAATTCCTCTCCAGCGATGCTGTAACTTTTTGCGCATTATATTCGACAGGAAATAGACCAAACCACCGTATTTGCAGCTAATTGCAACTATTGTAGCTAATAATGTAACATGACATTTATACCAATTTGGAATTAGTATTCTAAGAAATCAATTTGAAAACCCAATAGATTCTTCAAGGATTTCCCAAGACCACTTAAAACAAACTCCGTAACTTCGGGTGTCATTTGCCAATTTTATCGTCGGGAAAGAAGTTTTCAATCCTCCGCTCGTAAACGGTTAAAAGCCTTTTCAAAAACTTCTTTTTCTTTCATTATAAGAACAAAATAATCAATTTGGGATTTTAACAACTTCCAACAAAGTTCAAATAAACTTCACAACCAAATTCCCAACTATAGTTCATTCAAAACAAGTTGAGAAAAAAGGCGTGGCCATATTCGAAGCTCATTGGATAGCGGGAACCACGTGATACGTGGGCGTGAGTAGCAGAATAGACTCCCACATCCTGATTGGCGGCAGAAACCACAAGACACGCCTCTTTTCAATGGAGCCAATCGCGAGCACCGCTTATGCCACGCCTTTTTCCTCAACTTCTTTGGAATGGATTATAAATGTCACAATACTTTATTACTTTGATATTTGTTGCATTTCTTATTTCAACCTCCACTAATTGATTTTGACGACAACACAATGCAAAAAAAAACATTCAGTCGGAAGTGCCCAGCATCGGGCTGATATAATAACCAAGAAGAACGAGACAAAAAGTTCCTTTTCTTTTCCTCCTACCAAACGTCTTTTTCTTCGCATAATAATAATAATACAAACTCAACCGCAGATATAGTAGTACATAGTACTATACAGAATCTGGATTTCTTTTCTTCTTTTTTTCATTGTTGGTTAAAATTGGCAATTCATGGCAGGGGACATGCAAGGTTTGAACTTCAAGTGCCCTTGAAAGAGACGATTTGAGGTCATTATCCTGGCAGTTACCTGTTCCTCGTGCCAAGTGTAGCTTTTTATCGAATCAACTTTGTCTTTACCTAGTTTGTTTTTTGCCCCCCACCTACTTCAAATATTTTAAACAGACACGAATGCGTTTTCTCAAAAGGAAGGAGTTGTGAAACCAGGTAGTAGTAAGTAATAAAGAAAACAAGAAGAAGAATTTATGAATTTTTCTGTGGCAAACAAAAAACAAACGAACCCAAATTCGGAGAAATTATTAATTAGGTAACAGGTTTACGTTTGTCGTTGGCAGAGAATCAAAGACATTTCCCAACTTCTAATTTAGACATTTCAATCACGTTCCGCAAAGTTCCATCCACACCCAGTCATCGAAAATGATGATGATGATGATGATGATTCATGCAATCAGTCAATCAATCAATGACTGTATTCGATTTTGAACGCGAATATCTTAAGTAACAGGTCCTACTTTTCTATTTGTAACACTGGTCATCGTTTTTCCATTTGAACTTTTAAACTAAACTTCGATCCAAATCCGATTCAGGTGTATTTTCAAATTTACAACCCGCATTACTGCAACTGTAATTGACGACAACGTGATTTGTAACAAACTGCACTTGTAAATCTAATCAGAATTTCGATAGAATATTGATTTCATCGGGTGTTCGTTCATTCTTCGCACACCAAAAAAGCAACGTCATTTGTTACAATATGCACTCGTCACGGTTACTGCCTGGAAGTTGATAGCAAGTGTTACCGTCATTATTTGAAAGCAGAATGGAATTACCCGCTTGACGGCCTCGGTGTCGATGCCCACACCCATCACCAGATGGGCATCTATGTCGTTCGCGTCCACGAGCGTTATGAGCTTAGGTCTCTTGTGGGCATGGTCCACCTCGATCGCCTGTCCCGAGGAAGCCGACGTGTTGGACCTGGCGTGGTAGGCCCCGTGGATGGCGGCCGGCAGCACGGTCATCGCGCCAACTTCTCGGTGCTCGAAGTAAGCCTGGTACTGGTCCAAGTGTCTATAGCAATCGCAATTCGTGAGACCAAAACCAAAACACCAAAACGAGTCCAACACGACAGGGTCCTTTACCGGTCTCGGCCGAAAGAGCTTCCCGGGAGCAGCGACAGTCTGCGTCTGCTCTGTTGCTGGTGTTGGTGCTGGTGCTGGTAATGGTGGTGTAGCTGTTGCTGGTAGTGGTGTTGGACCTGGAGTTGGGGCGGTGGAGGCGAAGAGGCCCTTTGAGGAACCCCGGCATCTCGGTACGACTCCAAAGACGCCAACTCTACCCTTTCGTTCTGGCAAGAAAAGTAACAATATTTCGTTGAAAACCAATACCAAACAATTTCCCGACCAAACTTTGCATGTTTCAGTGTAATTGTCAGTTCACACCCTTGAATGGGCGTGGTTTAATATCGGTAAACGTTGTTTATTGGTCACTCAGAAAGAAATTAATGTATTTAGTGGACAAAACGAAAATTCGTAAAGGATTTCTTTACTGCGGGAAATTGGGTTTCATAATTTTCACCGTTTAGGCCCCAACGGAGTGACCCATCTAACCGAATTCCAGCTTTAATGGTAAATCTTCCACAATTGCGAGTACAAATTGGTGTAAATACACGAACACGATAAGCTAAACTGTTAAATAAAAACTTTATTTACAGAAAGAAAACGGAAAACTTAAAATGCAAATCTTATTTCGAAGAACCAAACAGCATTTTACACTTTCAACATCATTTGCGGGGTTAAAGAAAGAAATCACTGAGATGACCCCATGTGTAGGAGGGTCCTTTGCAATTTACAATTAGAGAGGGGAAAAAAAAGTGCGAGTTGGTGAGAAAAGGACAAGAAAGGGAAGCGAGGTCACCTAGAAAAATTCAAAAACCCTCAGGCGAATCATTTCCCATTCAAGGCCGTGATTGCAAAACAAAAGGGAGAAGTATATTCCGAAAACGAGCAAAAAACAGGGCGCCGCCATCTTGAACACAAAATGGCCGCCATTCCCTAATTTCAAACCATTCGAACGAAATTGCCATCCAAAACGCAGACGTATTTCGATAGAAATAACAATTAATGAAATCCGGAGAAAGAGACTCCTAAAAAGAGTGCAATGACGGCATTTGCGATTCGAAATTAGAAATGGAGTATGAACAGAAGGCCGCCATCTTTTTCGCAAGATGGCCGCCATTCCCGAAATTCGAACGAAAACACCACATATACTTCCATGTAGCAATAACGGTGAAATACAGGGTGTACATAATATAAGTAAAGTAGCACCCAACACGCTTGTGACGTCATCACGCTGCGGTCGTCCCTGATTGGCTGACAGAAAAGCTCCATTGACATGGTCCGAGTGAAATACGGATATCATACAAGAGACTTGCTGGCCAAGGTATATACCAGTGTAATAAGGTAGCGCAGCAAGAGTACAGTATTCCTGCAACCCAACACGCGTGTGACGTCATCCGGCTGCCTTCGTCACACTCAGGAACCTCATTTTGACGTCATCAGGCTGCGTTCGTCCCCGATTGGCCGAGGGAAAAGCTAGTGCCGTTGGCATGGCCTGCTTGCTAGTGCACAACTGCTTTGCGATTCGAAATGTTTCTCGCAAGATGGCCGCCATCGCAACTTCGCACGCACACACACACACGAAACGGCGGGAAATAAATAGGGCAACACGTCGATTTGCATCCGGTTCAAAGAGAGGAAAGTCGTGTCAAGGACGAGCGTGAAAGATGTAGTGACGTCATCGGCTCGCAAAGCCCCGCCCTCTTCGACTTTTTTACTTTTTTACCAACAGCCAGGTGCCAAGAATACTTAGTTTGACTTGACAACAACATTTCACGAGTACATTCAGCAACTTGTATTTGTTTACTACTTTCTGAAAACTCGTGTAAAAACGCCATAAACCCCGCCCCCTATCGGCGACTCGCGAATCTGATTGGACATCGCACATTCCTCTCTCGGTTTTTTGGTCCCAAATAAACAAATCAAAAAAGTTAATTGCCGATTTTAATATTGCACACACACACACACACACACAAGGTTCATCGGTTTTCGAGTTTGGGAACATGACAGCACCACTAGGTGGCGCTATATTTACATATTAAATCTGGAAACAATTTAAAATGGACTTCAAATTCATTTAACATAATAATCGTGATTTCTTTAAAAAAAAAAAAACAATTTCTATAATTACCAAAATAAGTTTTAATACACATAAATGTGATTAGAAGTTTTGAAACTTTAATTCGGATTTCAAAAACAGGTTTTCTTTACAATTATCAAAATGATAAAAATTGTTTAAATGTACTTAATCGTGATAAATTTTCCTAACAAATGTCGGCAACTTTTTCAAATCAAATCAAATTAATGAATAGTACTTGATTACTTCACATTACAAACTAATTAATTTAATTGCAAACCAACTTGGTGATTATCCAAAAGAAATCCCTAAAAACCATTTTGGCCTTTTTTTTTAAATCGAAAGAACGAAATCATTGTTGCTTTTAACCCTTTAATTTTTTTTGGTTGATGTGCATTAAAGATTCCTTTTAGTCTCAAAAGGCCCTAATGGGTTTAAAGAAAAACATTGGTTTCAGGGTAAAAGTGTTTCAACAATGCTGTATTGTTTTTTTTTAATTAATTATCTAGCCTCAGCTAGAATTCAATTGAAATGCAATTTTACTAACTCAATTAACCCTTTGGCTACTTTAAATAGCGTTAATTAAACTGCATCAATTCAATATTTCCCAGAAAATAAGTATATAAATTATATTTCATTATATTTAACAAAGTTTAACTTTGAATTTTGGAGGAAACAGTTGAATGAACTTGTTTTTTTATATATAATAAGCAGAACTCTTTGACTGGCAACACCGAGTACATATACTTAGGGGTTTTGTTATCCTGCAATTGAAAAGCTGAGGCTGCGATTGGTCGCACTCGGAAAGGAATAATGGTGGGCGGGGCGAATCTCTTTTTTTTAAGGAAAAACTTTACAACTCCAAATTACATTTTTTTTTGAGCAAATTGCATCCGTAACTTTTCTTATTCATCATTAAGCCATTATTTGCTGTAATTCTGGTAGAATACATTTCATTTTACTCCACATTACATCACAGATCCCTACACTCTGTCTATTTTTACTTCAAGAGGCACTTGGTACACACAAGTGCTATATACAATCTTAAGTTTTAAGATTAATTTCTTGGTGTACATAGTAAAAAAAAGAAACCAATGTTTCGAGACTTTCAAAAGACAATGCGAACTTTTCTTAAAGAACATGGTTTTCTTGCAACGCTGCTTGGAAACTTCTTAAGATATTTTTTTCAAGGAAATCTCGTTACACACTCCACTGACATGAACATTTTGAATTCTTCCTCCACGAACAACTTAAAATTACCCAACTATAGAAACCCATTTTCCCCGATATTAGACCATTGCATGTTATTACATGGTGCGATTCACACGATTAACAAATGTAAGTCCGTTCGCGTTCAACGTTGCAGTAACGCAGATCACGCAAAACTGATTTGCAGTAGTATAAACTAGTTAAAATCTACCTTTCTCAGTGTAATCCCAGCAAATCTTAAGATTCTGTTAACTCTGAACAGATTCCGACGAAACACCGTTGTAACTTCCCGAGTTATGATTTTCCGCGAACATTTAACGCTGCAAACTCGAGCGCAAACCGACTATATAATACATAATTCATGCTCCCCACATCTTTCCATCGATCATTCGTTACGCGTTCCTAATAAAGATGTAGGTCCTACTTGGGGACATGGGTTTATAGGAACTTTGATATTGACCATGAATTTAGAGACACCCTGTATATAGAATTTCATATAGTATTAAGGTCCAATGGTACCTGGAAGATGCGGTCCCTACTGTATATCGCAGGGTACTGATGTAGGCTTTGTACTTGGCTCTGGCTTTGGACCTGAGGCCCCGGTCCTTGCCCAGGACCGGGACCGGGACCGGGGCCGGGGCCGGGGCCGGGAGCAGGTCCGGGTCCAGCGGGTCCTGGGGCCGTTGGGGAGTATCTCACTGGGTCCTGCGGGTAAGGGTACCCCCTGGTCCCAGCCAATGGAGGACTTTGTCTCCTGTAAGGTGAAGCGCCGCCGTCATGAGCGTTCCTACAAAACACACATTTAACATCTTAATATAGGCAAATGTTAAGAAAACTTTCTTTAAGAAACACGTACTGCAGAGCTGTCGTGAACTTTTCTGTTAAGCACGGCACGTACTGCATGTCTGAGTATACAAACCGGGCCAACACTGAGCAGAAGTGTAGCTTTATATTTTTTAAAGTCACGTGACCAGAGTAAAAAAAACACGTTCTGCAACTACGAACCGCTACCGCAACCGCTACCCACTCAACGCAGACCTTACATTTCTGTTTACTGGTATTAAATTTAGAACGAGACCTTTTAGTCCCAACAGCTTGGCCCTAAAGTGTTACCACTTTTCCAATTTCTCAATGAAGCAATTTTCCATATTTATTTTTTTTTACCAACGAGTTTTTGAATAGAATGTGCACAAATGGTCAAACAATATAGTACATATAGTTAAACTTGTTTAGTTTTCCACGTTTCAACGGTGTTTTTTTATTTAAAAAAGACGCCACCTGTCGGCCGAAAAGGGCCTAAACTCAAGGCCGAAGCAGACTTAAATAAATAATTCTCCTTTCCTTCCCATGAAAAGGATTGTAAAATAAATAAAGCTGCAGACAAGTTTGGTATATACGTGTAGTTTTTTTTTACATGTCATAACCTACAATTGATAGCTTTAGATAGGCCTACTTACTTTGAAAGTACAAGTACAGATACGAGTTTCAGGAGGATTTCCAACAGATGGCGCTTCACAATTCTAATTTCAGTTATCGGTATATATAAAATGTATGTTGAATTTACCCCCAATATCATATAACACCTGAACGGAATCGGTTAATCTGCAGATTTCCTAGGTAATGTGCGGAATGTGTGCAATGTCTTAATTTAGATTCTCAATAAGCCCATTTGGAGCTTCATTTATTAAGTAATTTCTAACAATTATTGCAATTATTTGTTATTTAAAAGCTATGTGTGGTTTTATTAATCCTCTAATAATCTAATTCATGGAAATCTGTTATTGGTTCACATAAATTACATAATTATATCCCGTTTGCTAAGCACAACTATACTCCACTCCCCCTTCCTTTACGAACACAATCGCAATGGACTGCACCGGCAGCGCCTATCACCAGTCGGACGAGAACGATGGAAAGTGACACCCCTGGCGCGCGAGTGGAACAGCCCAAACAGAACGCGACGCCCACCTCATATTATAAGCGATCGCCTATTGGCGTTCAAATTTCGACGTCATAATCTACCCCTCCTTTTCAGAAATGGACTCGTCCTCCGCCGACGATCGCCGCTTCGGTGACAACTCCGCATTTAGAACACCGCGATTCACAGAGGTAGTCGTTACAATTCCCCCCCCCCCCCCTCAGTAAATTTTAACTAAGTATAATTAACTCGCACGGGCCTATAGCTTCAATCCAGAAAACACAGTAGATTATTTAGTTTACAATGTACGTTAAGATAAAAATAATACATATTTGTGTTTAGGCATACATTTTTAGACGCCATTACGCCAGTCATGTTGTACAAACTGGTGTAATGGCGGTCAAAATAAAATCAAGGTTAGCTTATGGATATGATCACGTGGCATGAAAAATGACAAGGATCTGCATTCTTGACGAGAACATTGACATCTCGATGCCATAATACATATTTGAATTATATTCGTGACCTTGGACCCACCCCGTGACGTCACCAACTAATTCCACTAGTCCCAAACTTCGTTTATTTCATTTCTGGTATGAATTTAGTTCAAATATGGCAACTTATCCTTTAAAAAATGAGGTTTGCGCAACAATATTGCGGACTTAAAACATGGCGCGCAATGTTTCCTTTCTAAGTGAACGAGAATATTGCACAGGCAACAGCTACGCGCAACACAACTGCGTGGGATAAATTCTTTGAAAATTTACACTACTTGCGCAACAATACTGCTCACTAACACACGGCGTGCAATGTTTCTCCACTAACTGAATGGCGGTATTGCACGGGCAACAGAAGCGTGCAATACAATTGCGAAAGTCACCCTTAATGACCAAAACAAGCCGGTAGCATCTTTTTCCCCGCAGATGGCGCCATGAAAAATTCCAGAAAATTCTTTGTGTTTTTTTTTAATGTAAATTATATAATTAAAATCACATTTTAGCAAAATAGTTTTCCGATATTAAAACGATACTTATTTTCAAACGTTTCACAATCAATGTGCAAAGTTCACATTTGTTTTCTAGTATTTTGAACTTGAATTCGTGTCGCAGTTCAAAGAGGACCTTTGAATGTTAACATTACCCTATAAATTGCCATTGCATAATCACTGTGACGCCCTCTAGCGTCAAAGTAGTCCCATGTCTAAAATGTCTTTGCACAACTAATCAAACAAAAAACTGTTCAGAAAATCAATTTCAGGGCGGAAATGTTATTCATGCAAAAAACAAACTACTGAACTTTGACCTTCTTGGACCATTATAAAGGCCCTTTTATTAAAAGGAACCTGTATTTAATTCAGGTCACCATTTTATTACATGCAGTCAAATACGAGTACACATTTTCCCCTGAATTCTTAATATTTTTCCTGTCCGAAGTGCAAATAGTAATTGCAACTTCGCTTAATTGGGACAACACGTGCTTAAACAATAACCTCTATTTTTCACAAAACTACATAGTAAGCTTTAAAATGAATCGACTTCACTGCATTCATTGCAAATAGTAGTAGTTTCTTAAAGACAGTCCAAGATTTTCTTAAACCGGTTTTCTAAATTCGTTTATTTTTGACTAAATTTCCAAAAGAACTTTTTCAATTCCCATAATTGCAAACCTCAAAACAAATCCCCTTGTTTATATAGGTATGTATTTTACTAGTTATTTCTTTTTAAAAAACGCATTTTCTAGAATTGTGAACTCTTAAAGAAAGTAAATTTCTTAAAAAAAAACCATCTTCTAGAATTGCGAGTTTCTAAAGAAATTCCCCAGAAACATTAGGTAATTAATGACATTTCTAGAAATTATTCTTATTAATTTCCTTGTATGTATTTTTTTTCAACATTCAGAAGATGCGGCCTATTTGGCATTGACCGGTGCGCTTGAAGGTCACTCACCCAGGTACGACTGAAAGCGGCATCTGTCGGCTGGACAGTCTTGCAACTGTCCTCACACTCTCCATCAGATCCCTGCCTGCCTTTTTAGATCGTGCTCATAGTAGAAATGCGAACGTCTGCGGTCATCCGAACGTCCTCGGCCTCAAAACCAACATTTTGCGGTCGGAGCGCCCCCTGGCCGCCGCTATCAGCATTATGTGGAGCGACGAAACCGAGACGAAGCACGCAACACGTCGTCCTTCATGTCTCCATTACTCTCCTATGCATTCATATACGTATTTATCCAAGTACGATTGCAACTTTCCCTCCCCTCCGCAAAGTCAACGAATCCGGCGCTGAACACGGGCGGCGTTCGATCACGGACAGGTCCACTCTTCCGTTGCGGGGAGAAGACGCTACCACTTTCTCCCGGATTGCTTCTCCAATTTCCGATATTAAACCTGCATAAATACACATATTTAAGATGTTTTAATAGACAAATTTCATAATCATTATTAGTTACGGAATTTTTATAAATGTCAGTAAAGCCCGGGTTTTTATTATCCGAAATTAATTAACTTATATTTTTTTAAACGACATTATTTATGATTAATTCGCGTTAATATCTAATTTATTTTCCCCCTCCAATAAATATAATAAATACAATAGCATATAAACCAAATGTCAAACAAATTTTTGGAGGAATTCCGCATTTCTGTTTCAATATTCGCAACAAAACCCGGGTTTTTCATCCAATTAAAGCATGTAAAATGATCGGTAATATTATTTTTTTAATATATTTCCGGGGTTATACAGACTGTTTCGGTTCGCATAACTATTTCTGGATTCTTTCATACATACATACTGCACACATATACATTTAAAAGAAAAGAAATGAAGAAGAAGAAACTTAAGAAAAACCATGACATAGGAGTACAAAGACCGGGTTGCAAACACTTTATATACAAAAAAATAGCCTACATATACATGCATATACAAAACTTCTTTTAAGTCATGAACAATACAATATGTACTTTTAAAAAAAGGAGGAGGAAAAACGCCTGCAGGTTTGTGAAATTGCGAATTCGCCGCCATTTTGTTTTCTTAAAACCGGTTTCTCAATTTCATGTAGCCCCAAAACTAACAAAACCTATTACACATTACTACATAGTTTTTTGCAACGTTTATGCACGGTTTCCAAGTGCAATTTGGCAGTTTTCTTAAAATATTCTTAAATATACAACATTATTTCCTTAAGAAAATGTAATTATTATTAATTTCTTATGATTCTGAATAGTTATATTTTACAAGATTGTCTTGAGAATAACAATTTCCAATGATTTTGAATATTGTACAGTTACATGCTGCAATTTTATAAGATTTCCTTGTGAATAAGAAAAAGAAATAAAAAAGGAAGAATATCTTCAAAAAAATGCTTTGTTTTCGTTAAGAAAAAGAAAATAACGTTTGGGGGAGGGGGAGGGGTTGTGTGTAATTACAATAACCACGCCCCTTTCTTGGCAGCGTCCTTGGGATCAGCCACCGCCTCCGTATTTCAATTATCCTCCGCCAGGTGGCGTCCGTAATAAGGCGAGGGAAAGCTACAGTACACACATGTCGTTGACCTTCTCTTTTTCCTCATCATCGTGGCACCCCTTCGCGTTTCTAATAGCCGATTCCGCTGGCTCTCTGCATGACGTCACTTCCAACGTTCTATTACAGGGCGTGGCCGTTTATTGGGAAACGTCCGGACGAGGTCTATTTTGCCCGAAATAGGAGGAGGGAACGCGTAGGCAGAAAACGAGCGATTCGAACGGAGACGAGAAACGTTCGGTCGATTCAAATTTTCAATGTTGCCGAACGCAAACGGTTGTAGTAATAATAGTAGTACTACTATTTCCTCCTCTTTCTTATTATTACAAAAATATATATCCAATGGAAAATAAACAAAACTTATTGCACTCAACATTTGGTTATCGGTGTTATCTGTTTCCGGAAAGTTTATTGAATAAGAACCACCTGTTCAAGTTGACCTGGTTTTTACTTTCACAGTTTGCACTCTTTATATCGTATTCGTATATCCGAGTTTTACAAAATTATTTCAAAATGCTGGGAATAATGCAATGACACTTCCCACATATCTGCGCTCATTTTAAAATTTAAATCCACTATTTTCAAGGTTAATAGACGTGACATTTTTTTCCCTTTTTCTTCAAATCAAATCTTTCTTTTTAAAAATTTAAACAACTGAAATACATTTCATTTTAGGGTTTCAGTAAATTGGCTACATTGAAGTTTATGAAAATAGCTGTAAATTCGCACAGGCGTACCTCCTAAATGCATTACCCCAATACGCTTAACACGGGGGAGGGATAATTCGGTTAGAAGGTTGGTGCAGAAAACTCTTTGAACAAAAACCGATCGGAATTGATATAATCACACATTTAGCTTGGAAAAAATGTATTATTAACAGAGTTTCAAGGTAACATTAAACTTTAATGATATCATTAAATAAGAAATTACTGGGGGAAAAAACGGTTAGAAATGGAATTTCCGGAATAAAGGGGTTGGCATTTGAAATATTCGGATAATTGGCGTTGGAGCTTTTCAAAAACAATCATTTTAGCTCTTTTATTTTTTTAAACAAGTGCACACCGGAAAATCGTGAATAGCAGTTTGTTTTACTGTATAAATTATAGGGGTGTTATGTAGTATTAGGCCTACATTATTTTTAAAAAAAAAAAACCTGAAACGTTTTTAACAAATATTAGGGTGCAGTTAAAACCTCCCTTTTTTTTAAGGTAGATAAAGAGGGTCAAGGGTAGAAACACCTGAAATGTCACGTGGTTTGAAGGAAGCAAAAAAGAAAACAAGATGGCGGCTGCCGAAGGAAATCTAGTTTCTTTTCAAGAAAAGTTCAAAAACTGAGTAACAATGATCACGTGATTCATGCAAAACCAAAGTTCGTGTTTATATCGGGAAAAATCTTACAAATAAATTGGGATGGTTACAAAACCCGGCGCCAGGTGGCGCGCAAAACGCAGGCCAAACTGGTATCAACAGCGCTTTTTTCTTAATATTTACACACACCGCCACCTGGTTTCGGAAATTGTAACCGTTTTCTCCTTTCAATAAACAGCCATTTTGGCCGAACTCAACAATCGGAATTAACCACTAAGCTCCTCCCACTGTAATTATGAAGACTCCTCCCATAAAAAGATGAAAATAATAGAATTATCCTGATTTTTCTTTCATTCCTCACCCAAGTTTTCGGTTTCCGCATTTTACTTTACTTTGTATTGTTTAAAAAGCATTAAGTATAAAAAAAATGAAAAATTTAAAAATTACACTGATGACCTAAAAATATAGTTAAAATAAAAAGTTTATCATTTTTTACCCCCCGGTTTGACTGGAATTCACATCATTGCAAATTTCACAATTACGACCAAAAAAAGAAAAATATTATATAAATGACAACAATTAGCTAATAATAGAAATAATGTTACAGTTGTAAAAAAAAACTTATTTGTGGGACAAACAAAACGATCCGATATCGATGTTTGAGATGGATAAAACGCGGCCTTTGACCTGCCAGGGTCACGGGGTCAACTGGGGCCAAAACTAGAACACAATCCCATCATCGATTCCGATAAAAGTTGCGAAACAAAACGGCCAACAACCTCTCATCTCGTATTAGTATTGCCAATTGATACATACAAACATCGAACGCGCACGCAGCGCCACACCGCGGCCGTTTTTCGAAACTCGCCTCTTATACAACCCTTTTCCAGAAATAAACCGCAAAACAATGCTATTTCCATCTCCAAGGATACCAAAATGAAACAAGAGCCTGTTGCCCGGCAACAGACCAACACATCTTCTTTTTCTAGTATTTTATTACTACTTTTTTTAGAACTCATAAACTTTCTTTCTTTTGATTACACCCCAAATACACCAACTTTCCCATGTAAGAAACTGACTTATAAGGACCACGCATGACCTTGAGGTACCTCATCAAGGCCATTCGTGCAACGAGCGCAAAATTCCGACTTTCAAAGGTTTCAAAATCATTAAAAAATAATATTCTTGAAATTTCCAAACAAGTTACAAAACATTTCCTTACTACTTTTACTTTTTTTTAAATGTTAAAACTATAATATTAAATAAGTAAACCATCCATTTTATACTATATTTGTTATTTTTTCTTGAGGGTTTTAGTCATAAATAATTATTTGGGCTATTTTGTTATCATAATTCTAAGAAAATCCAAGTTATGTATATTATTTTCCTTTGTATTCTACTTCAAGAAATCCTGTTCAAGGTCATACATATAAATGTTGACCATTTCCCACCCTGAATTCCCAATTCGCCAAGTCATTGGAGTGGAAAAGCAACAATGCAATGTTTCCCCAGTACCGAAACGTATCGAAACCGTATCGTTTTCGTATTATACTCATTATTTTCTGTAATTTACTTTCCTGTATAGTACTGACATTATACTTATTACAATAGAATCTATTTTTAGCTTTTCAAAAGGAAGGTAGGGGAGTGTGTTCAGGAAATAATAATAGGAAAGGGAAAAACTATCCCTAAAATTCAAAACTGTGACGTCACAGTTTTCCAAAAACCCAAATTTCAGTTTAAATAGCTTTAGGGGAGGGGGGAGGAGGAAAAAATACCGTGCCGCATCGTCAAACAGAAAATAATGCTAAACCACGAATAAAGAAAGAAAGGAACAATAAGGAAGTGTAAGGTCAGTGCAGGTTACCGACCTTCCCACAACGCAGTTCGTCTTTCATCCGTATCTTCCCTCCTCCCTCGTCGATAAACGAATCGGCATGGCCCGAGCGGTTGAACGAACGGCGAACCGGACCGGTCCAACCGCTCCGTTCGAACGCGGGGGTGAAAGTGAGGGAGAGAAAGAGCCGGATAAAAGCCTAGCCTAGGGGGAGGAATGGGGGGGGGGGCGCAACAGCGCTTTGGCAAAGAGTTTCACTTTTTCATTCATCAAGCCGTTTCAAGGTGAAAGCAATGAGTGACGGAAGCAGAGGCTAGTGTTGCCAAACCGCGGCTTATTAACCCTACGTTTCTCTACGATTGGTTTGGCGAGGTCAGCTCCTCCCCCACCTATGTCAATAGCCCCTCCCACTCGTGATAGGCGCAGTACGAGCGAAAGCCAGTGGAGGAGGGATCGTACGCGGAGACGTAAGAGGAGGAGGAGGAGTCAATACTTTGGCCACTCCCCTCTCCGCCGATATTTTAAATCTTTTCAATGGGAGCCATTATAAACCAGGCCATACCAATAGGACTAGCTTTTTCCGTCAGCCAATCAGGGACAAATTCAACCTGAAGACTTCACAATGCTTTTTGGGTCGGTGATAAAAGCAGTCTGGTGACGTCACAATTATGTTGGGTTGGTGGATTAGTCCTAAGGTGCTACCTTTTACACTTCTACGTAAAAACCTTCGCATTTCGCTACGATTGGTTTGGCCAGATGAACCCCTCCCCCCACAGGCCCAACCTTTGTCAATAGCTCCTCCCACTCGTGTTAAGCGCAGTCAAAACGAAAGCCAATGGCTATGCCAATGGTAGCAAATGGAGGAGGGGGTTAATATTCTGTTCACTCCCCGTCCCTCCCCCCTCCGGTCAATTTGCGTCCGGATTACAACAGAGGTTCTACAGTGTGAAACTGAGATTGTGACGTCACCCAACCGCTAAGGATGAAACGTTCGAAAATGGCGACGTTTTCCCCTCCCCCGCTTTAGAATCTCTAATAAAATGCGCATAAATTTGAATCGCGCCGTTTCTCGGTTACTATGCAGATTTATAAATTGACAGGCAAAAAAACGGCTGAAATTTGAGATTGGAATAGAACGTCGTTTGCAAAGCGCGGGAAAAAAGAGAAGAACGTCGGCCGCCATTTTCGAACGTTTTCCCTTTTGGCCACTGGAGTGCCGTCAGGAACCACAATGGCGATCGATTTCTTTTTTTTGGGTGGTTTTCAAAAGAGGCGGGGAGAAAAAAGAGGTCATCGGGTGAACAATGGGATAATTAAATCCTATTCTACCTTCGGTTGAAGGTCAAATTTCATTTCACGAACTCGTGACCCACAACTTTCGTACATTGCCTTCAAAATTTAATCTCGGTTTACTTCTTCCCCCCCCCCCCCCTTCAACCCAAATTTAATTTGTTGCATGCAACTTATAATAAGATAGATAGAAATTGGACGATGGACGTTGGAAACGAGACGACCTTTAAAGGTCCACTCGGATTATTTTACAGTAATTATTATCATCGTAATGCCCAACAAAACATATGTAGTACTTTAAGTACTACTTGCCTGCTCGTCGCGCAACACCGCAAAACTGCCATTGATCTTATTCAATGTCCTAATAAATTATTTCAAGAACAACCAGGGCTACAAAAAACATTTTTACAAAGACTCTACTTACGAATTCTCGCTTTTACGAACATATATTTGACAAAACTAACATTTCAAGCGAACTGAACGACGTCATCCCACATAAAAATGCGATTCCTCGCATTTGTCGTTTTTTACAGGGGTGTTGCGACTACAGTTGGAACAGCAAATGACGCCATTGGACGGCATTCCAAACGCGTTACTCGGCTGTTACTCTAAAACGCCCATCACCCCTCTTACATTCTCGTTACATTACAGTTTTACCCTTCTGCCATTGGTTTTCGTTGGCTAGACGACTTAGCACTAAGAAACAAACATGTCAGCCCCCCGTCTGATGGGTTATTTATTGACTTCTTGGGAATATTAAATGCT
>WWPM01023926.1:0-20301 GCA_023279145.1 Glomeris maerens
AATACATAGTAGTATGTATACTCAAATTGCGCTTTCGCACAGTTAACCAATAATAAAAGCTCATTTCCAAGTAAGACATCATATTTATCCCTAATCAAACTCAATTTCCGTTATAGTATTGCTGTAATTTCGAAAGAAAGCATTGAATCATTAAAATTCATACATATTTTTGTTTAGAATAAGCGGGTGGAATAAAATACATATATTTGAATCTTATTAATTGAAACACCTTTCTATGTGTAATAAATGGTCGTTGCTTTTTGCAAACGCCCGTCAAATATTTCACAGACTTTTGCACGCAATTGTTGACAGATAGTCTCAAGTGTTGGTGTTTGCAACTCGATATATAAGCTGAACAACGAGCAAATTTAATTACACAATTAAAAAAAATATCAAAAGCTGTTACCATGCAAAGGCAACTGAAATGTAACCAACCAACAACGCAATTTCTCTGGTTGCGGTCGTCAGAAACTCGATGACGTCACTGGCTAGACATTATTTATCATGTTACAAAGTCATGTTGCGATTGGAAAAGAGGAAACAGTCTCGTCGCAACTGAGTCAACAGACTTGACTGCGCAGTTGGAAAAATTCATTAGGCCTATCGCTGTCCACCGAATAATATGCATAACAATAATAGCACATATACATATATAGAAACCCTTTGGCTGTTGGTCATGCATGGGCCAGATTAATTCCCATATATGGCATTTATGAGCTGACCAATGGCGAACACTCGGCCAATAAAAATCACTCCGCAATTACGATGTCAACAGATCGCCAATAAATTAACTTTATTGTTGTTCGCCGTTTTTAAATTATACCTGAATGCGAGTAAATCGCTTTACTTGAAAATAATAGCGAACAAAATGATAATATCGAATAATTAATAATATTTCAGACCAACGACTACTTATAACACGTATGGAAGTTGGAAAATGAAACCGCAACCGCTCCCGGCAATACACTTCGAAACCGCTCCTCGCTGAGCATACTGGGCGTTGACGCAATTCCTAGTGCAAACTGCATGCAGATTATTGCAGACAGGTATCAAGGTCAGTGTTTAGTCAGTGGGTGGAGCTAGACATCCGAGGGGGGCAGCACCGTATCGATCACGGCCAAGTCACGTGACACATGTCTATATATAATTAGGGCCTAAAAAGTCAGCCAATAATCTATACTACTACTACTCTACTACTAATAATAATAATGCCATGCAACTATATAAATTATAGCATATTTTTCCAGTGGAAGCACTTACATAATGAACCTGCGAAACGCGGAATAAAATATATGTCTCTCAGTAATTAAATTGAACCTGTTTAAGGTGGATAAAGGGGGGTTATTTTAGATAGAATATGTATTTAATAATAATCGACTCTCGGAATAGATATTTTGTAGCATATTGAACGGCCGTGAATTTCGTTTCACATAAACCTACGATATGATTTATCATAAAAGGAAAAAAGCTAGAAAGGAAGCTAGCACAATATATTTCCCAAGAAGCTGCAATAAGTGGAACGCAAAATATAATAAAACTTTTCAATTTCATGAAAATTGCTGCTCTTCGTCCGAAACTGTCAAAAAACCTCCCAAATCTTACATTGTTCGCTGTCCATTTGTGACAACTGTCCTGTCCACCATACTTGGCCATCAATAAAAAAAATATATATAATAATAATAGAAGAAACGCTGTCTCGTTACTATACGCTGTCGAGTAAAGAAAGAAATAAGAAAAAACACTTAGAAAACGACACTTTTTGGCAGTTTGAAACGACCAACGGCAATTTCGGGTGCATTTATGCGGAAAGGGAGGGTCAGTTTTGGGTGAAAGTGGACATTAGAACGATGGGTTGTCCAGTGTGTGCCCACCATGTTGCCCTAACTGCCACATTACGACCGGAAGTTGGTCCGTCTGCTTCTCGCCAAAACTGCTCAGAATTAAAAAAAAAAACAGAAATGTGTGCAGTATTCATACGCCAACGGAAGTCGCCAGTTTACATTCTAGTTTCCGCCTTTTTTTTTAAAAAAAAGTCCCACATTTAAAAATACTATAGAGAATTTCATCGGCCATTTTCGGTCACTCTCACCACTTTTCTATTAGCTTCATCTATAAAACAACGGTCACTTCCGGGTCCCTCTCTTCCCCCCCCCCCCCCCCCCCCCCACACCTCTCAACTTTCTTTCTTCATGATCCCCTTTTAAAAATTTTTGAAAGACATCAATGGAAAATCGCCTTCTGCCACGTGACATGGCAACATCCATCCACCCACCTACTAACATCCAAACTGCCGTCTCATTATGTAATTTATGGACGATTGAAATCGCTCCTTGGCCAAATGTCCACTTTTATATCATACACATATTGGGAAGAAAGAGAAGGACGAGCTAAGAAATGGCGACGGGTGTTTCTAATTCGCCAATTGCGAGCTCGGTTTTTTTTCTTCTTCTTCGTCTTCTTTCTTATTACATGTACTACTGGGTAAAGGAGAAAAACGATATAAGTATAAAAGGAAACGAGAAAGAAGAATCAAAGTGACTTTCATCTGGGGGACTTTGTATAACGCGACGAGCACGATCGATGTTGGCGGCAAAACGAGACCAAAAGAAGTATTGAAAGGAGAAACAAAACTGAGGCGAGAAAGAAAGATGGCGGCCGCCATTCCATTACAATTTTCCCCTTCATATAATCGAACTTATTAAACGTCAACTGACTGTCATACGTATATATAACCAATCAGGATCTTTCTTGGCCAAGTCTAATCTACATACTTGCATAGAAAGCAGGAACTCTTTCATCAACTTGATGAGAAACAAAACACAATTTCCTCTCCTTTGTTCACCCAATTAAAGCCGTCAAAAGTCGATTTTAAAGAATGCAACTTTCTCAAAGATAAGTTGGACATTGGCGATCAATATATGTATTTCGCAATACAATAGCAACGATATTGTAATAAAAATGGTTCAAAATCACCACTGCAGTAGATGCTATGATGGCACATATATTGACAAAAACCTTCAATGAAAACAAAGCACACAAAATAAGTACTATGTAATTTGAAAGCAAAGCTTAGTATAAACATATGCGATTTTATTTATTAAAAGAAAAAATTGTATATATAAGAAGGCAATAAATAAATTCAACCTGTAAAAAAAATCACATGCTTGTTGCTATTATGCTGGCTGGCAATTAATCAACCACAAAAGTTTGGATTGCGACAATGTGACAGTTTCGTTTCGATAGCCAGACTGGTCATTAATTTCAACACCTTGGGAGGTCCACCTATAGATAAAAGATGAAAGTCGCGCCATTTGTCCAAAAATACAACAGCAACTCCATTAGTGACCATAAATAATAACGTCAACGTCGATTGGAAACGTTTCAATCTCATCAAATGAAACATTACTTACACATTATATTACAGTTATAGGTAGGGAAAAAAAAGCCCCTGAAGGCAACCCAACAACTTTCATAAATTACTAAGCATGTTCTCGCTAAATAGGCGTAACGATTGACCCATAGACACAATGGAACCACCGATTATTTCGTTTGATTCCATTCACAATGGACCTACATGGTCTAAGATTTGTTTGGAAATAGGTGTGGCATGTATGGGCTTACCAATTGGTCAGAGATGGCCACACGATTAAGTGGGCGGTCCGAAACTTGAATGAAGCGTGAATGAAACATATTGGGGGGCCACAAAGGGCGTGTGTGACCAATGTAAAAAAAAAGAGTTAAGCAAAAGACTCACCGGACTTGTCAAGGGTCTTGAGGTGGAAGGAAAACTGTGCCGAGAATCCACTGCGGTGATCCGGCAACCAAGCATAGGTCAGTTTCAACGAATGTGTCCGCGAATGAAAGACTTGAGGGGCCTGTGAGTTCCTACGACGTTGGCAGATGCGGTCCATTAGGGCCTCTGTGCCCGAAGCATCCACCTCTGTGATCACCACTTGCGGCAAACACCGCACCGAAGAAGGGTTCAATGAAAACGTCAAAGTAGTTGTTGTGATGGATGTGGTAGTGGGACTTGGGCTTAGACTAGGACTTGGACTCGAGTGTCCGGAAGAGTTGTTGTTGTTGTTGTTGTTGTTGTTGTTGTTGTTGTTGTTGTTGTCATCAGTGTCGTTATTATTAGTCACACTGTTAAAACGCTTTTGTGTAGTAGTGGTAGCAGTAGCAGTAGTGAAGGAAGAGAACTCGGAAGTGGTTGATGGAGACGAGGGCTCGAAGCCGTAGATGGTTGTGAAGTTGAGCCATATGAAAGAGTCGAGAGGTGCCAGGATCAGGTATTCGCATCTTCGGTGTCCCAGTTGATGGTAGAATAGCGAAAATGCCTCAATGTGGCCTGGGGCCTCGTCAAAAGTCTGGCTGCACACTGCTGCAGGTGCGACACAAAAACCAACAACCACATTCACATCACAACCAACTTCCAACATCCCCAACAAACACACAAATACTGCATCACTGATTCAGCTGGATGCTGGTCTGGCATAACATGACGGACAAAATTTGTCATATGAACATGTGTCTGAAAATACCAAGGGAGACCGATAGATGGGTACCGCGATCACTGGATTGGACGAGGGGGGAACCAGTGCCATGGCCACCACGATCCCCCGACATGACACCTCTGGATTTCTACCTGTGGAGGTTACATGAAGTCCATGGTGTACGAGACACCAGTAACCTCAGACATGGATCTTGCTGCCAGGATCGTGGAAGCGGCTGCACGTATTCGTGACACACCTGCCCAATTTCAAAGGGTTCGGGATTCCACGCGCCGACGTTGCGAGGCATGCATTGCCGCAAACGGCAGAAATTTCGAGCATCTCCTGTGATATTGTAACCTGTTGTTTATCAAAAACCCACATTCACACCTAGGTGAACATCATTTCTGTCATCCCCTCTACACCAGCGAAGATTGACCTCCACCGAGCTCAGTTCGCATTTTCGGACACAGGTTCATATGACAAATTTTGTCCGTCACGTTATGCCACACCAGCATGTGAGGTTTGTAAACGATCCTCTGGGACACCCTGTATACAGTCGAAACCGGATAAGTGCACAAACCGCATAAATGCGCAAATTCTCGATTCCTTGAACTTTTGGTATACGTTTTCCATGTAACCGGATAAGTTCACAAACCGGATAGGTGAACATGTTTGAGAGCCCCGTGCCCAGCATTTACATGCAATTATGACTTTTTAGATGCACATGGCCAGGGAATTTCAAAAACAGACTTTCCTTAGAATCAGGCTTCTCCCTATAGCCTCACTGCACAGAACGTTGACACTTGCCACTAGTCATACAAGGCCTATGCAGCGAGGCTATGTGGATGGGCCTGCTATTAGCGAATAAACATACATTGGACCAGTTTTGCTATGTCTGCTGAGTATGTTGTACAGAAAAAATATCGGATTACCTACAAGTGACTATTGTGCTCTGTTTCAAATGATCTTGTGTTTAGACACTTGTTTATATAATGACAATAAAAGCTTGGTGAATTTGAGAAAAACCGCTTAAGTGCACAGATTTTCTATGCCGGTCGATGTGCACTTATCCGGTTTCGACGTAGTTTCTTATTCCGAATGATCCACAAACTCCCAGCTCGTAAATAATGACACCAAAATGAGAAATTGTTGAATGGCCTACTACAAGTCCTTTTGCAAGGTTGCGATTTATTTCCAACCTACATTATACCTCAACATGCAAGAACACTTTCAGATCCAACAGATCTCATCAAAACTACCATGATTTCGAAGTTGCTATATACCAAACCCTTGGCATCTATTAAATGAAATTCCCTCACTCTTCCAGGTTTTCCAACTAAATTTTCAAGAACATTGATGAAAATCTCTGAGAAAATTGTGATATTTTTGATTTATCAAATAATTTCCTCATGCTTCAAATGGTTCAATCGATTATGTTCAATAGCCCTATAGTCTACTTTGTATTATAACTATATATTCCACAAGTGGATCACATCATAATACAGTATTATGGGGAACAAAAATCAAACGATTGGGACCAGTGCTATGTGTATAGTAGACATTATATGCATAACATGGTCCAAGTCAGTCACCATCACAACCACTTGGACCGCGGATGAGCGGTCTGTGACGTCACAGTAAGTCTCCAACACCGTCTACAGTATCGATTCATTGTATCGATGCACTAACAGTGCTTTCTTTCACAAATTGCCTCGATCAATAATGTCTGCCTCAAACCGATAATATCAAAACATTTCAAGAAGCAATATTTTTCAACAATTTCTCCTGAATATATCTGAGTTGGAGGGAATGTCATTGCTTCGCAATTTCCGAGTTTCATAAATATGTCAATTGAAAGAGAACAAATAAACATTTTGAACTACACACGCAAAGTCAGGGGAATTTATTATAGTCTAGAATGAAAAGTAATTAATGCTGTAATACAGTAATTAGACAGACTTAATAAACTCACAATAGTCTATTTTTTTCTTCAAAATTACTTGATTTGGATATACTGATCCAAATCCCATATAATCTCGCGAAAAAAATGCAATCCGTCAAACCAGGCAGACACATTAGCGATCAAACGAACCATAAACACCTTGCCCCATTTATTACAGTGTGAGAAACATGAAATGATAATAGGGAAATCGGAAAGCCGTGCTTAGTCTGCGACGGCGATCGATTTCGCCAATCGATTCATCGATCGGAAATTTTCCCGCCACAACCGCCAGACACCCCATTCTTTTTTTGACCCCTTTTAATTATAATTCGCCGACGCCCCTGTTGCGAGGCTAGTCCGAACCAGACCGAGGTCGAAGGTCAACGGGTAACCCCAGCATTGATTTTCAGACCGATCGATAAATCCGGCTGCGCAGCCCATGTTTATCGGATTTCCCTTTCCTTTGGGCCCATGCACTCAGTCCGAGGACCCCGTAGTTGTACATGTTTCGGCGTTCGAATCGGTGATGACGTCACGCGGCAGACTGCATTTTTTTTCTTGTCACCTTCAACCAATCGATATAAAGAGCGCCTCGTGACGTCACCTCCAGACGGACATTTCGGCTACCGGTATTTCATGAGACTAGTCTTCTCTGACGAGATAAAACTCCAGTACTATTATATCACTATGCATGTGTTTCCATGTTGAAAACGTCCCAATTCAACTATGCAGGAGAACTTCAATTATCCGAACTCCAGTTATCCTGATCGCCAATTATCCGGATCGTGTAAAAAAAAATACGTGGAGGACATGACGCAGGAAATAACTAAAAACCACAATTCAGAACAACAATTCTTGATGCCAATGTTAATTAAAGCATCTATCTGACATATAAGGCATGCAACACGTCCAAAGGAGTTTAATTTTTCTCAAATGTCTGTTACAGGTATCAATTAATTTGATTAACATCGACATTTGGTACAATGTTGATTATAATAAAACTTACAGAACACACGTCATATTATGCCTAATTTTGCATGGAAAAGAAAATTTATGTCCAGGCTGTGACAGTGTTAAACGGGCTTGTGCAAATATACATATAACTATACTTTAAAGAGTATCAGGTTCGCTTGAGTCACCCTGTACTATATTTTTGTTTACTTTGCTTGTGGGTAGTTGCGCATATAAATATGAAGGGCATATCATAGGTCATAGAGGATAAGTGGAGAGTCGGGTCTTATTCAAATAAGTTTGGAAGTTGTACAAGATAAGTTAGTATGTGTACACTGTGTACTATAGTGTTTGGAATTTGAAATTCATGCCAGAGGAATTCCATTGCTGCAAAATTGTAATACTACAAATTTGAAATGAAATAATGTTAATGAAGAAACTCATTTTAATGAGTAAGTGGAATAACAACCAGTAGATATTGCATTGATTGTATATTTTGTTAATCAATAAAATAAACTGACGAACCAAAAAATTTAACAATATTTTCTCATCAAGTTTTACATCATAAGCTATATCATTTCTGCACATACACTTCTCCAAAGCTGAAAAAGTGTCATTGTTTTGAGGGAATCTCCTTGTCAAAATGTACAATCCTCTCAGTCATTTCAACCAGTATTACTACCGTGTGGCGCCGCTAGATGGCGTTTCAAATACTATTACGCCATGCTGCTTACCTGGTAAACTTTTATTGCGGTATATACATGTATTTTTCAAAATGATTTCAAAACGAAAAAATAAAAGTTGGGACGGTCCCATTTTCAGTTCTCAAATCACCAAATTATAATAAATAAAACACGCTGTGTTATATGTGCAATATCTCGTAATTATGCATGGCCTCTTAGTTTATTGCATGGAATATATAGATATTGTATATCTTGAGAGCCATATATAACGCTTCCGCATTCAAAGAGTATAGGTTACAATACACCCAAAAGTGTTTATCAAAAGTTACAGATATCACAATCGCTTGACGTTGACCAGATCTGGGAAACCGACTGCTATATAAAGCTGTGAAAAAAGTTGTACATACATAAATCTATTCTTGATTGCATAAAAGCATTAGCTAATTTCATGTTTGTGTCCCCGTATATACATTGGCCAAATCGCTGCAAGAAACAACTAATTTATATAGGTCCTATGTATTTCGGTCTGTAATAAGATCGATGAGGACACAGCACTGCATTTGACTGAAGATACACAACAGGAACACAAAATGTCAGATACAAAAGCTTTTGCCCACTTTCATTTCCATTGAAAACAACGGAAGCCGGCAGCAAAGTGCACAAAAACACTGCAAAAACATACTGAAAACAAAAACAATACAACAGCGAAGAAAGACACGGAGAGACTCGAGACAGGAAAAGAAGAGAAAAAAAGCCACAAAAACCAGCTTTATATTTAATCCAGATCAAAAAAGCTACACTGCTCTCAACGAATAAAGATGGCCGCCTTTTTATACTTTTTCTTTCCTTTCTCTCCTCTCTCTCGCTGTCATGGCAATAATCTTTTCTTTTTGCCTAGCATATACTGTACAAGAAAAAAACCTCACAGGCACCTGCTGTACCTCATCAAGGCAAGACAACCGCTTTTTTTCCCGCCCCCTTTATATATAGTTTTATAAATGTACCGCGTATGAAACGGTAACAAAGTTGAGGGAGGGAAAAAGAAGTCAATTTTTCCAGTGTTCAGAAAAAAAAAGTGATACTGAGAGATGGAAATGGAAGCGAACAGGGTGGCAATTATCGTTGGATATAGTGAAAACACTTGGGAGAAAAATCAATCGCAATCGACCAAGTGCGTCTGAAAGGAAATTAAACCACCACGCCCACGGTGACGTCACAATGTCACCGGCAACCTCTCAAATCTTGGCCCATCCAATTATTAATTTCAACATTTATGGCGACTGTCATTCAAAAAATATACCTGCATGATCAAACACGCACCAACATAGTCAAATCAATGAGATAGTGCAGTAAAATCTCCATATATATACAACGGTTTTATTTATTGTTATAGCGGTCAAATGGTTGGTGGTCTCCCCCTGGAAACTATTTTCATACCGGTTTTTGGAGTTGGCATCTATAGAGAGATAAGTGACTAAATTTGAGAAAGTTTTGTCTTCCTCCTCCTCTTTGTATATAACTTTTAATGGATTCCCCTCCAATAGTGTCACAAACTATATTCTTGATTGGATAAACAGGAACATTTAAATCAGAACTTGTGAATTGTATAGCCTTACCTATATAGTTCATTCGAAATAAGTTGAGAAAAAAGGCGTGCCCATATTCAAAGCTTATTGGATAGCGAAAACCACGTGATATGTGGGCGTGAGTAGCAGCGATATTTTGATTGGCAGCAGAAACCACAAGACAAGCCTTTTTCCAATGTAGCCAATCGCGTGCACCGTTTATGTCACGCCTTTTTTCGCAACTTCTTTCGAATGGATTATAGGGATTTTTCCATTGCAGATAAGAAAGGGTTGGTTCTTGTACAAATTATTAATTTTGTGCTATCCAACAACAACATAAAATACAGCACAATATGGTTTGCGTAGTTATCATATTTACACATCACTGTGCTATACATATGTACATACAGTGGTGTATGGCACATACATAGCAAACAGTACTAACACTGGTAAGTATACACATATAGCAGACTGACTCTGGCTTTCATGATATCAATCTAGGCTGAAAACCATTACAGACAACCACGTAGTAAAAACTTGGGTCGTAGTTTGTTATTGCCACGTCATACATAACTGAATAAATACGTCCAATAAAATGCCGCACAGAAATATGTAATTCCGCAAGTTTCGGTGAACAGAAACATTTAAACAAATTACTATCTTTTACTGCCCCTAAAACGAATACTATACGTATACAATACAACGCAAATACATTATTCACATTATTAAATATCCACTGTTTAGTCTGCTGAATAAAGTTATTTAATTTTACTCTTCCTAAAGTTCATATATAGAAGCAAAATTGCCAAAGTGGTCATGAAAGTAAAACAACGATATTTCTAGCAAAAATCCCCAGTTTGGAAAATATGGCCAAGATATTTCTATGCAAAAAAATTAACGATGAACAAGTGTCTTGATTTACAAAAATATTATCATCCAAACAGAAAAATGAGGAATTAATGTTTACATTTCTCATTGGAAAAAGTCGCTTGAAAAACAAAGCGTTTCAAATATGAAAAATCTGAAACAAAAAAATGTGTTGTCACAGAAAAGTAGACGCCAAAAAGCGAAAGAAATCTTTAATTGCTTGAAGAACACAATTGACGTTTCGCATTACGGCCAACAGATGGCGCTCGTAAGGCGACATCTTGAACGAAAGGGGGAGGTGTTATCTTTTTACTGTGCAGACAAAAACAAGGTCCAGATCGGGAAGAATCCCTCAAGAATGGGTGGGGTGGGGGTGAGATGGGGAAAAAAATCAAAATGGCGGCGATCGATCACAAGTCACATGACCTGTTCTCTCACAAGTCTCCCATATGTACTTGCTAGCTAATCCAAGATATGAGCCATAAAAACTCACCAACACCATTATGTAATATCTTTTTTTGCCCCTGATAGGTACTTTTGCACAACTGGACACCACTTTTTTATTTGTCAGCTAACTTATTCAAAAAGTTGCGCCTTCTAAGATGCGTGCGTCTTGAAATCAAGGCATTGCATTTTCGTAAGAATTACAGACGAATTTCTTTTAACTTAAACCCCCACAACTTGAATTTTCGTTAACTTGCAACAGATGAAATTTCCATGTCAAAAGCCCCATATTTTCCATGTTAAATTGCTTCTATAACTTTGATTTTTCAGTATCTTGAACCAGCCCATTCACTTAAAAAGTCCATTACTTTAACCACATATTTTTGTTCGCCTACTGAATTGAATTTTCCAAGAATGTATATATATGTTATATAAAAAACATTTAGGGGTTTGGGGCTTCTTGTTTTTTTAAGTTTAATAAGATTACAGAAGGAGCGGGGGAAAATTTGAACTTTGCAAATTTAGTTTTTGGAAATGGATTCAATTTGAAACAAAATTAATTGCAAACGATTTCAACTTGTAGTGAAAAATAGCTCCTTATAAATGCTATCAAGTGATAGAAAAGACGTGCTAATTCACACAGCAAATACAAAAATAAAGCAAAGCATATTGCAGGAATTAATTTACAATTTAATAATTCCGACTGAAATCAAAAACTTCACCGGATTTGCGTTTCGCAAACTATTGTCTAAAACATGAATTAAATATCGTATTTGCGAAGTGACACAACACTATTTCACTTCTCCAAGTTCACAGCAGAGTGGAGTGATGATATATATTCTGAACAGAGCAAAATGCAACCTCCCATGTCAGAGTTTTTTTCTCCATGCAACAACTTGTGTGTAAACTGTACCCTTTTTATTAAACACCCCAACTATTTTTTGCCAGTTCTGAATCCCTGTTTTGCACACTATGACAATAACTTTCCAGTTTTTGCATCTTGTACCAACTGCCCTGCCCACCCTTTACTCTTTTTATTAAGACCCACTTTTTTTTGGTTCCGCATCACCCAATTTAGCAATCCCCCCTCCTCTGCTTTTTATAAACACAACCCTTGCAATTTTTTGTTGTACCAATCTCGAAGGACAGCTGGATCCATCTAATAATAATCACTTTTCAAAAAATAAAAATCTCTACTATTGTATGTTAAGTAGCTCCCCAAGAGTGTAAATTTACTTTTCTGTTATTAATCTGCTTTTTTTCTTTATACACTGGTATAGTTTTAAAACATACGAAAGACACTTCACCCCAACTGATATTTCGCTATAAACAAGCATGGGAATTTCCATTGCTTATTATGCAACTTAAAACCAACACTATAATAAAAGGAACAGAGTGCAAATTTTGTTTGTGCAGACAAACCTGTTTGTGTTTTTTTTATTCTGGCAACGGTCTTATAACTTTTTGTGCATCTATACCATCCCCTTCACCCTTTTATTAAAAGGTCCCCACCATCAAGTTTTGGTTCCGCATCTGAGAATCTTGTTTTATATGGGACCTTCTTCCCCCTTCCCACCACCACCAAAAAAAGAGCAAAAAACCCAGAAATAAAAAACGAACTTAACTTGGTTGCATAATAAATTGTTGCCAGATTGGTCACCATTCACGTGATAGCGGTCGATAAACCTATCACCCTATAATAATAATACTTATCTAAACTTCTGCTTTGCCGCATATACATATGGACCAATAATATCGATCTGTTGAAGGGGGCAGGGGTTTACAAAGGGGGAGGGATGTTTGCCAAAATCGCATTGCTATCACCTGGAATAAGACTGAATCGGTTATGTAACTCGCGGCATTTTTATTATTGCATAAACATCATTGATCGGCAGTGGCCAACACCGCCATGTTTCTCCTCAACAACGCCCACTCTATCAGCCGGAATGGGCGTACCCCGATGCCACAGCAATAATAACACCCAGAACCACGCCCATCATGCATTTCCCGGTGCAGTACGTGGAGGTTGAGGGGAAATATGGTGGAACCAATGAACCCAAGGCACAAGAATGGCCATGCACTATCTATACCTACAAAGACCCTTATATAGACAGGTCTTTTGGGCGTTGAAATTTCAAATATAATATATAGTTCCACTGGAGTAATAAAAATGTTTAACACACTTAAGAGAAGGAATGATATTTTTCAGGAAGTTAAGGAGTATTATTGACTTACTGTTGCACACCTGGTTTAACAACAAGGGTATAAAATTTGAAATATAAACTTTGCAGACTCAACGCAATTTCAAAAACTGAATATTAATTACTAGTATACTTCCCATTATTAGGGGATATGTTCCCAGTATTTTTCGTCAACGTTTGAAGTTATAGTGCTACCAAAGTAAGAAGAGACTAGTGCCCCGCCCTGCCCCGCCCACAATGAAAGACTGGCCAGTTGGCGTACACCACGCTTGCATCGGTTATATTGGCCAGTCTGCATTGTGGGCGGGGCGGGGCGGGGCACTAGTCGCTTCTTATTTTGGTAGCACTATAACAGCAACGAGGATGCAATGCACCTTAAAAACATACGCAAGTAGGACAAGGTTATTATCCCTTCATTATTTTTTCAAAGCAATATAGATGTTATGTTTAATTTCAGACATTTCAGACATTTTTAAAAAATGAACTCATGCCAATATTATATAAGTGTATTGGACTGGCTGAGAGGAGTTCAGGTTTGTTTCAATACAAATTCAATTAAGAATATACAAAGTTCTGTTAAAGTTTGCCAATTTCTGTTCAAAACAAAGCTCCACAGTTGCTCGAAATTGTCATCACTCGCTTTATTTACTTAATACATTGCCTAGAAATCATCGTCAATAAACGGCATTGAATTGTAACTTTTAGAATATATAAACAAAGCACGAATTTTAGTGTCTCGCGTACAAAAATAACCTACAAACGAAGAGAGGACAGTGACTGACAAAGATCCTGACAGGCAGATTTGAAAATGGGCATCCGTAATCACAGGTACACGCAACATACAGGAGTGACGTCACGCAGCCCCTCCCATCGCACACGCACTATTTGGGCGAAAAGAGAAAAGAAAAAAGTAGAAGGGCGCTTTTGCTTGCTTGCTTGCTTGCTTGGCAGCGGCACAGAAAAAGCAAATAAAAAGAAGAAGCTCAAGAAGTAGGTAAGTCTTGGTTGGCAAGCAAATTCATCATCAATCTCTTAGTCGGATGCGCGCAGCTGGAAATGCTCAATGAGGTTTTTGCGCGTGCTACTGTAGTAAGAGCATAGGGCTATAAGGGCCCAGCAGCTGGCAACACCGTCATGGCCGCCGACCACGTTGGTTACGTCATCAGGCTTTAACACACGTGTACTGCACGTTAAAGGGCCCTGGCCTCACCCACCAAAACGCTCTTTTCTTGCCCATTTACCCATTTCGGACACTTCTTCTTTTCCCTCTTTTTTTTTCTTCTTCTTATTCTTCCCACTTCTACCTTCTTTCCATTTAAATTCCCAACGCCCCACCCTTTTTTTTCCTCTACCCTCCGTCTCCTTCTTTTCGTATTTCTCCTTTTTGGGGCAAAAAAAGGGGGACATGGCGACATGGGAGACAATGTAATCTCCCCCCCTCAAACCTAACCTCAACCCCGTCACCTTGGCCTGCCTTGGCCAACATGTTTTGTGAGAGAAAAAGGGATACACACAAAAAAAAAACAGACGGAAAAGGGAGATGGTTGGTTGGTTGCATCACTGTACTAGGTGGGTGAAGAGGATTGAAGGAAAGAAAAGTCACCCAAACGACTCCTTGGGAACAAACTATATACAGTAAGTACATAGTAAATATAGTATGGCCCTAAACAAGATGTCTCCAGCAACCCTTTATAGTATACGGACACTTCCGGGAAGCTTGAAATTATAACTTCCGGTATTGTACAGATTCACTTGAAAGAGCCGTAATAAAAAGCAGTTTGTAGTCTTTTCAACAATCCAAGTCTGTTGGGGGGTCGTTCATAAATTATGTCTATTTTAATCATTTACTTTTGCTGCAAAAAAGGCAAGTTACTTTGCTAGAAGAAATTTAATGAGAAGGTCACAAATCTCAGAATGATTTAGCATTTAATATAAGTTAGTTAACCCTAGACTTGCATATGTGACCGACTTAAATTCGCAATTTATATATGTATATTTTTCATATTTTTGTAGTTCATATCGGATTAAATGTTTCATTTGTAAAATATGTGTTGAAATATTGCGGTTGTTTCTTATGAAGTTATTACACTATAAGTGTATACATCTATTCGGGGTTTTTATGATGCATACATAATACCACTTCGCAGTTTATTACTTATATTTTCCCAACATTACACAAGTAAACTACATACTGCAAAATCTTGGAAATTACAAACTACACCTGCCAATCTTTTGTGTCAAAACTTTGAACGTTTCAATCTGGATTTCAAAAACTTTTCCGGCTCTACTAGCTTTTACTGCACTAGTACGTAGATTGAAAGAAAAAAAAACATCAAACGAAGGGGGGAAAAAAAGGTTGAAAATGGCGTCCGTCTTCGTCTTTTCAAGAAAAGCCCTTTTCTTCAGTTTGGTGCATTCAAGGATAGGCAAGCAAGCAGGCTACAGAGAAAAATAGGGGCCTGTATGTACCTATTCCTTTTACTTTACCTTTCCCCTTCCATTTTCTTGTAAAAATCAGACCCTTTTGGGCCCATATCGTAGACACCCTACCCCATTTACGAAAATTTCTGAGGATGAGGAGGGGGATAACAAAAAATTTCCTTCTCAATCCACAAAAAAGGGCTACATGGAGTAAAAAAAAATAAAGAGAAAAAACTCGTTGCCTACAATTTTCTCCCCTTTTTTTACTTCTTTCTCGTGTAAACCCATACATCACCCCCAACCAACCCCATCCCCTTGAAATTTTTTGACAATTGTTAGGGGTTATTCACGTCCGGGTAACCCTGAGGACCAAGACCAGGACCAGGACCCACCCATCGTACTATGTAAGCCTACCAAGGGCAGCTGCGATCGGACCAAGCTGTCAAATCTCACAGTCGTCACCGTCCAGAAAAGTACCATCAAAAAAGTCGATTTTTTTTCTTAAAGCCGCCGCCAGATGTCGCTGTCTCTTGCATGTCCCCCCCCCCACCTCCCGTTCGATACCAGTCGGTGGTAACTCGTTTTTTTTACCCCTTTTAACCCTTCCTTTTTTCAGCTCTACTCTCAACTCCCGAGTCTAGACTTGCATTGGTTATTTTTTCTCTGCAATCGAGGGCCCCAAATCTATATAACCCCTTTGGCCTCGCCATTTTTTTAACCCTTCCATTTCTCTCCTCTTCCCAGACGTCTACATCAATGTGTGTGTAGAGCTGGGAGAAGAGAGAGAGAGGCATAAAAAATGCATAGCTATTGAAAAGATAGGGGTATTTACATACAGAAAAGAAGAAGAAAAAAAAAACAGCCAGTTGGCCCGGAATGCGTGGGCTGCAAAGTTGCACCTTCCAAGTCAGACTGGTCCTAAATATAGCGTCTTGGTCTTTCAATCTTCTATGTTCTAGTCGTATGGCAGTAGGCCAAGTATATAAAGAAAAACCAGCTTCCTTGTGCTGGGAGCTCCTTGGTCAGCATTTCAACAACGGACAAGTCCGCATTTTTCATAGATATTCTTCATTCTTTCCAGCTCTTAGCTTCCAAGTAGTATACAAGGCATGGAGGTAAGATTACCGTATTAAGAATCCTCCAAGACAAAATAAAAACTAGTCTAATTTTTTTTAAAGTGAATAGCAACCCCAGTTTATTGTAATTGTGCGTCAAAAAAAAATGCTACTCCATCCCAGAAGCCTACTTGGAGTATTATACAGGGAGGCGAAAAAGTAACTCCACTCAACAATATACAACCTAAAAACTATTAAATTAGACCAGCTGCTACTCGTACCTGTTGAGGAAGCACAAACTTGATTCACACTTCTTCTATGCTTGGTGAAAAACAAGAATTTCTGATGATGGTGTCATGGTCTTATTACTTTTGCGCCACCCTGTATATATACTACCATATGAAAGGATATAATGAATGAGAACGGATGACGTCAGAAACGCAATAGAGCCGATGTGGGGCAAATAAAACAGCAAATTAATCGTTTTCGTCCGCCATTGACAAAGACGCCGATCGAAATAAAGACAAACACGTCTCAACGGGATGCGGACAATCACGAAACATCGATCGATACCACACCAGACCAGTCACAACAAACGCGTAAAAACAGCTTGCCCACCTACAGTATATCTCACCTAGTCTATCACGCGCAGCGCCTCGCAGCGGCACGAACGCGAACCACGAGGTCCGGCTTCGGAAAATCGCCAAACGCAGACATGTTTTCTTCCCCTCTTCCCATATTCATTCGCACATCCGTCAAGTACTAGTTATTATCGGTTGGAATAGATCACATTCACGTGGAAAAGTGATCAATTTTCAATGTTAATCCAAGGACTTTTTGTATTGTGTATGGTGCGCAACACTTGCGACACTAAATTGCAAACCAACAACATTATTTTCCCTAAAACTTAAATAAATATACCTGGAAGAGGGAATGAAAATCTTGCAATGCATAGGCAGTTACGATAATAGAACAGTGCAATTCCTGATTAGAATATAAATGTAGCCGTTATATTCTCAGTGAACTGCATATTTTTCTATTTAAAGCAGATTTGAAATTACATTTTCCTACAAAACTGAGCATATAAAATTCCATACAAACAATTTTAAATTACAATGCCTGGGTGCACCTTATTATACATACCTGCATTATGAAAACTGAGCAAACATATAAATATGAAAACATCTGAATGCACTGTCAACATTACTTGTTTCAGAAACTGTTTTTCATGTTTGAACTATGTATGCAACATTTTATAGCCATACATTTTCGGTTTCAATATTTTGTCCATGTACAACATGTCGGGATTTTGCGTAGCATTTCAGATCAGTTAGGTGAATCCAGGTAATAACACTTATATAGTTTAGCCATTTATTGTCCCATTTATAATACACCAAATTAGTGGCTAATGATTTAGAATTCAACATAAAATCACAGGTAAAAACAAACAGGGAGGCAACTGGAAAATTGTGAAGACAGAGATAAGTAAGAAGTTAAAGTAGCAAGTCTCTCGAGATGACGACATGGGAGAAGAGAATAAGATGGTGGATCGATACAACAGCCAACGTCCTAATTGTTTGATTGGATGCTGTCAGGGCCTTGATGGATGGCAGCCATTGCTCTAACCAACTTTCACTCCGCAACAACCACAATTTCTCGAAAACCTCTCTCTTCGCCAATCCTAACTTAAGATGACACACCGCAGTTGCTACGTCCCACCTGACAGTTATTGGACAATAACAACCTAGTGCCCCCAGAAATCAATTGAAACCCACTCACTCAACTCCAGAAAATGGCATGCATGCAACCTGAAATCCCTGGACAATCTCCAACAAACGTATAGTAAGTAAGTGTAGCACTTGTGAGAAATCTACTAAATATAATAAAAATCAACCCGTTGTCCTGACAGTAAATTGTAAATTAGTTTCAAATTATACAGCAAACGTCTACTTTTATATTGCGATGCTATTTCCAAGACTTCTTGGTGGATATGTTGATGTAAGACTACTATGAAAAGCAGAGCCGGAAATGAAAGAGACATTTTTCTAGTTTTTGGCAGCCTATTGCAGACACATGGTATCCTTACAAAAATGCCAGCATATTTGTTCTATACCGCATATTACAATTACAAAAAAATATCGAGATGATAAAAAAAAAACTCAAAAAAGCGGCAGATAGAGGACCAGAGCACCGCCGGATTACTGGGAATTAACTAATAATGACGAATTTTAACAGCAGAAACTACGTTTTATTGTACACATAGCATATAGGACATGTATTTTACATATTTGTATTGAAAGGTTGAAGGTGAACGAGCTAAAACAGCACAAATTAAGAACAAATTTGCTTGTTTTGTAACAATACCCCAGATTTTCTACAAAAAAACATTGATTTCTGCAGAAAATCTACAGAAATTCCTATAACTTTGAAGATTATCTGCAGAAATCAATATTTATCTGCAGAAAAAGTAGCAGCATGTTTTCAGATGCAGATTTTCTGTAGAAAATATATTCATAGTGTGCGGATATTTTTCAGAATTTCAGATTTTGTACAAATATTTGTAGATTTTCTACAAATTATTTTCAGTCATTGAGGAAATTCTGCAGAAACCACTATTTAAAATTTCAGCATAGATAACAGAAACAGAGTGAATGGAATAAATTCTATCAGCATGAATGCACGGAAATCTTTATTTACCTCCCGACAAGTTTACTAAACAATTTTCAGGAGGAAGGCCAAAGAAAAACGCCGGATTATCGAGGGAGGACTGTACTCTCTATAAATTCAAGCCTTAATTGTGTAATTTCATTACAAGTACAGTGCACACAAATTATATTAGTCCTCCCCAATGAGTCAAATTTTGACAGTGCAAGAAATAGAGACAAATAATTTCCAAGAGATTTTTAGACAATTATTCCCCAAAGAAATGTCCAAAAATTTGCGAATTTCACTCTGTATTCCTGAAACTCGTCATATTATTACTGTAAAGTACGTTATTACAGTGCGCACGTGTGCATGGTTTGAATAATGTGGGGGGAAAAAAGGGGAAAAGATGAAGAAAAAGCATATGCACAGGTGAGTGACCCTATGGAGAGTTATGACAAGTGATCTGCGTGTTTAAAAATTTCAGTTCTGTTGGCGAACTACAACTACTACTACTATTTTTCATGTGTTTTTTTCTCTCTCTCTTTTTGCACAAGGGGCGACATACGCACCAATTATGTTGTGCAACGACCCTAGTTACCATGGTAACCAAAAGCCACCTGCATTATTATCACCGTCGGCCATCTCTCATTCCAGAACATGGTTCTCCCAATAAAAACGCCCCCAAATCACTTGCGCCCCTGTAACCCACACTTGCCAAAATGACACCTTATATATGTTGATCACTTCATCAATAAACGTTATATACTGTCCTTTTTTAAAAGGGGCAAATTATTACATTATAAAACTTCATATTAAAATTATACTGCGTAATTTCCCCCCAAAATTTCCACACAAACTGGATTCGCTTTATGTTATATTAGTTATTTCAAATACAAGTCGACACTGTTGCACATTATTGATTCTGGTAATTCAAGTTCTAACTTGCTAATTTCTAAAAAAAAACGATTAAACAAAAAACAAATCAATTTTATTTACCTAGTATTCACGCATCCCAGAAAATGTTGAAGCGCTG
>WWPM01023927.1:0-24138 GCA_023279145.1 Glomeris maerens
CTGGTCGTATGATAGGCATCATTCATTGTGTTTCCTTTCTTATCAAAGCCCCAGTGTTTGTATTTAACAATTTCACACTTAACTTCCTTTCTGTTTATAAGTATGTGTCAATGGCTCTCGCTCGCACCAATGTGTGTTGATTTACAATAACTGCTGGAAGATACTTCAACCATCTATGAACTTAACTATCTTTAATTTGATGTATTTTGAAAGTATTATTTATTTAATTATAATCCTTTGGGCTCCACAAAATTCTATTTTCCATGGAATTGTTTAGATTCGGAAATTTACATTACTAGTTTTCAGATGAGTTCAATTGAAATATCAAACGAATAGGAAAATATAGGAATACTTGACGGCCTATAAATAAGGAATGTAAATTTAGTACCAGGTTCACCCAACAATTTCATCCTGAAGTCGATGTAATTTTCCCGGTCTGTGAGGCGATTTCTGTTTCTATCCGAGAAGCGTACAATTCCTTCTCCGATCACGTGCAGGTAAACTCCTGTCATGTGGAGAAAAAATATAATGATTAATATTCACGGCCATTCAGGTGAAATGATTAGTAAACATACAACAATACACCATGTTCTTTTTGTGTTCAACTGAATATTTTCACAACGCAAAGTTGATTTCTTAGTGTTGCAAATCAATTGGAATGAGAATAGGCGGGATAAGTTTTCGATCTGTCACGGGTAGATTATTTGCTTTAATCTATGATGTACATCATCTTGAAAGTTGTAAGGAAATAACTGGATCTGACTTGGTTGGTTACGTGGCTCTCGTAAATTTGGTAGACTGACCATCTGAGAACGAGGTCGAATTTGACGGAACAACAAGTTCTGAATTTGAAATGCGGTTAAAAAGTGGTCCAACTTATCATGCTGAATAGCTATGTCGCCCTTCACTGGATAATAAAACAAAAAACGCAATCTTTACTTCAATAGACAAATATTTATTTCTAACAAATTTAATAGGGGTGTGTGTTTGTGTGAAATTTCCCTTGGAGTATTGTTGACACGGCTACTTAATTTTATTCTGACACACCCTAATAACAAAGTTTAAAGGTAGTAAATACCAACAGCAACACTCCGTGTCCTTTAATATTCTTTCATGTGAAACAGGGCAAAAAAGTGCTCATAAAGTTAAGGTAATGTAACAAGTCGATGAGTGCATATCCCAATTTAGAAGAATGCCAATTTTGCCATTAGTCATGAGCAAATAAAGGAAGTTAGGCTAATAGTGAAAAGAAACAGGATCTTTCAATCACTGTATCTGAAAATAGCAAAGGCAATTGTGAGAGAAATGGCTGCTAATGAATTTCATTAACTCTGTATTATGAATATATTAGTTTTCCAGTGTTGCTTATTAATCCCCAGTAATAATCCGATTAACACTGCTAAAGATGTAGAACTGTAAATATTACCCACAAAATTCAGTTGCTTACCAAAGAGAAATATAATCCGTGAAATTCAAGTTGCTGTGGAAACATCACTTTATATTTTTATTAATATGTATGTGATTGTTTAACAGTCTTCGGATTTTATCCTGATGATGACTTGTAACTAAGTCGAAACCGGTCGAATTAAATATTCACACTTGATGTGTGTAATTGTGTGAGCATTGGAGTCGGTGAATTCCTTGGAATATTACGTCAGCTCATAGCCAACTACTAGCTTCTTGATCCTTATTAAAACTTTCAAGGATGTATGTGAATGGTAATTCAGCAAAAAACGTTGCAAATCCCCCAATGTAGCATTTTCTTGTCTTAAACTCAAACTTACCGGTGACCAAGGTGTCCTCTTCCAGTTCTACGAGAACCCGTCCCCCGATGAATTGGCCCGGAAAGTAGAGGAAGTTGGCATTGTCGAAGAGAATCAAGAACTTGCGTAACTTCTTCGCCATGTCGATTCACAACAAGCCGATCAATGCGTGCAACGCAAGTTCATCTACGCGAACCTTGTCTCGGTCCGTTTGCGTTTCAGCGAATCCATGATCTCCGCAGAACGTGTGAATGTCTTGAAGTGCATCGCAGCGGCTATTCGAGCTACGTCACCTCACTGGAAATCAAAAAGGGTGTTGGTTCTTCTTCTTCTTCCCGGGGAAGATGGACCGCACCCTTTGCTATTGGGTCAAGGCGCACCTTTGAGAGTGCGAAATTGATATTTCTCGAACCACTGTGTTCGATCTCATACCGTGTGTCTTAATGGCGAGATGCGAGAAGTGCCGTGTTTCTAGTGCAAATAACGAAAGGAACCTGAGCAAGGAGGCTAGCTGAAGGGCAAATGCAGCAAACCGGTCACCCTTCGTTGCATTCTTTCCACGTAACAAATTAGGAAGTTGGTTGCGAGCTACGTCACTGCAAACATCCCGCCTTTTTGCAGTAACGTGCAAAAAAGTGGTCCGCAGAACAATAACTGGTTTCACTTGAGTTGTGCCTTTTTTTATTTGAAACCCTCCTACTACCTGCCTCGGGTTGCAAATGTACAACCAGTTTTCCTTTTCCCATACATGGCAGTATTCGTATTTACAGCATGAATTTTTGCAAAACGATTACAAAGGCATGGCAGCAGCGCACGTCTTCTATCCTTTTTGAAAGCATGGGAGAATTGGTGTTTCGAGGAAGTTTAAAAAGGAAGCTTTTAATATGGAATGAAGAACTATTTAATGACATACAAGGAGATTTGCGACACAATGCACATATTGCATTGTGGTCAACGTCTTCGTCTTTCGAGGGAACCGCTTCGGCGATGTCTTCCGCTTCGGCCGGTTCTGGAAAATATTTGACATCACTATTATAGGCTGTAATTGTGCACATGATGACAGAATAGTAATTGAAGTTAGATTCCTACTTTTTAGGGCCTTTTACGAAACACCAGTCGACGGAAATAGTTTGTCCAAGTATGTCGTTCCCGTTCAACGCATCCATCGCAGCTTGTGCCTCTTTGAATGTTTCGTATTCAACCAAAGCATACCCCTACAATGAAAATATTTCCGCTATTTATTGCCTATGCTTAGTAATGCAGTTTATTTTAACTAATGAACTGTCTGACTATCATACAAAATGTATCATTATTAAAATTATGGCATCATCTGTCCGAAAGTCTTTCTTTCTTTAGTATAAGGAATTTGGAATGGAATTTCTGACACAATGGAAATGTTCACGTAATACACTCAAACCTCTGTAATCCGGATCCCCTCCATATTCCGGACAAATTAGTTTGGCCGGGACTTGCCCTTATTGATTAACACAGAGGATGACCTCTATAATCCGGTCCCTCCATAACCCGCATATTGGACGAATTTCGCAAGCCAGTAATATACTTATAGCACCTCTGTAATCTGGCTAACGCCTTTGGAAAATTTTTATGTAGGGAAATGGTGCGTGAAGATTATGTCCATTCAGGTTGTAATAATGTTACAGTGCACAAATAAAGTTCATACATAAATTTACTAACAGATAAAGTTCACAAATGTTGTTTGAACGTTTCATATTCATTTTTTTTCCGAAAAAACAAAAATTCTTTCGGAATCCGGATAAATCGTACCTGTTTGGATTACAGAGGGATTTCTGTAATCTGGATCCCTCTATAACCTGGACAAAAAGTCTGGCCCGATGAGCGTCCGGATTATTATAGAGGTTCGAGTGTATACATATCTCACAAGAAAAATGCAGTATGGTTAGCTTATAACCAATTTCAAAGGAATTAGGAAATCAGATTGTTATATGCAAACTTCGTTGCATCCAGATTAGGAATCCAAGTTTTAAAATCCCTGTCTTTACAGTATGTAAGATAAATCTCATGGAGCATCTTGACTTGTAAAAAAAAATAAGTTATTAAATGTCGTTTAGCACATAGCTCTTGCATTTGCTTTGAAAAGCTGCTTATTTTTCCGTCTAGATAAGGGGGGGGGGAGTTTCTACTGTATTATGATTATTATCGGAGGAAGACCTTGAGAAAACCTGTCCTTCTGTCCAAGTTCAAGTGGAGATTTTTGATTTCTCCAAATTCCGCAAATTTTTCGTGGATGTCGTCTTCCTGTGCTTCTTCGTGGACACCAGTAACGAATAAAATCCATCCTTCCACGGCTGGCACACACACACAAAAAATTAAAAGATGAGATTATAACAGATTTCAATATGAGAATTTACTGTGCACTTAATTATATGTGCGATTTTATTGATTTATACATCTTTGTGGCCCTGGCTCCTCGCTGTCATCCATTTCCATGCCCTCATAGTCGAGAACTTCTTCACGAGCCGATGGCTCTGTGCAAGATTCGAAAATAGGTTTTTATTTTGTTTGAAATTGGGATAAATGTTGAAATTTACCGGCTCCAAATCCTCGGCCTTTTCTTCGTTTAGCCTTTTCTTTAAGCTTTTGGACTCCCTCTGAAATAAAAAATGTTCACATTTGAAATGCATAGATTATCCCATTTTGCATCATAGTCCAAGCATAAACAAAGCATCAATGTTAGGCCTAAGAATGACGCTCCGTTTATCGATAACAATGCGGCAAATGCAATGTAAACCTCTCAAAATCTCCGATTTGTACTAGTTCCCCGGTATTCGCTGGTTTATACATGTATATTAGTTAAAAATAAACTTACGATCTCCCTCCTCATCAACCTCGAATTCGTCTCCGCCATCGATGTCGAGCACGTCTGCCATTTTCTCGGGTCCAAAACGCCACGAGACGATACTGATACTCGAATACCGAAGTAAATGTAGCCTCGCACGCAGGCGCCTATTAAAATAAATCAACACAAAAATCCCTAATAAATCCAAATATATTACGAGTCGGCCATATTGAGGTTCAGATGATACACCTACTAAAATTTACACTGTCACAGTACTGCATGAACCGAAAACATTTTCCATTTGTAACAATTAATGTCATGTGACATGCCTACATGAGATTGGGAAAGTTCATTTGCATGTTATCGCACTCTTATATGGGTAAAAGGCAGACACGGACACAAAAAGGATCGGGTATTTAATAGGCAAGTGATTTTATTATTTACAGTCACAAATTTTTCAACCGAAAAAGAGTAGTTCAAAGTATTTTTCGAAAAACTTAACAAAAGGACTACAGATAAATCATTATTACGATTACAATGGCCTGTGTCCGAGGCTAACGATTTCGATACTTTCGTGGCGGTATTCGCGAATACCGTCACGAGACGGTTTAGTATCGCTCGCACGCATTTGCTTTAGGTTCTCTGACGTCATTTTTACTAATGAAGTAACTCCACATGCCTGCTGGCCGGTTTTTGCAAATACTTTGAGTTGTTCTTTTCAAAAAAAAAAAAAATTGTTCCCGTAGGTTTTACGGTTTATTTTTTAGAAGAGTTTGTAATGTGGCCCATAATTAATTTTAATTTATGCCCCACCCTGTGAATAAATTAATTTCACTTGCCTATACCCATATGTGGTGTATAAATAAACGCATTCTTTTATTGATGAATTTCCCATACAATTAATCATCAAATATCTTATTTAAGATCTTTGTGCCGACATTTCCTTCCACGCTTACAATGTTTCATGTTGAAAGACGAGTTTGATGCACGTTCAAAAATTCCATTTATTCCGATTAAAAGTAAATAAAGTTATGCAAATATTTCTAGCTATTTGGTCTTATAAATCCTGTTTATTTTTAGGGAATTCTGATCAAGTTAACGCAATGTGCCTTGTACAGTTTCGGAAAAACTCGGTCGGAGCCGAATGTGAATTTATTTTTGGATACATGTACATTTACCAGTTGCTTTACAGAAACAAATAGATATTTATTGAAAACGGCATACAAGTTTCAACATATTATAATCTCTTCTTTCTTTTACGGCCTCCATTTAGTCTGTTCACCCTCGCTTTATGTTTCTTGATCCTCTTCTGATTCATCCACACAGGATAATGTCCATTTTTGTCACGCAACAAACTGTTATATTTCTTCACAACTGTTTTTTCAGGTGCGGACCTTTGAGGTCGCTCTGGCATAAGCTCAACTGGACCTCTTTCTTCTAAAATAAAACAATGAAATGCAAGATTAAGTCAAGCAAGTAATTTTCATTAGGACTTCACCAATATCAAGAGTGGATGCCAATATGCAAGCACGTATACCTTTGGTGCGTCTTTGAACAGTTTTCTTCAGCATTTCCAGCTCTTTTACAGCATACCGAACGCGTTTTATGTTCTTCATTTTACGTTTCCATTTGCTTTTCACGCTTTTCCCCATTTCAATGAGCGCAAAATAAAGAACTTCAACTTCTAAATGATAAGCCTTATACTGCCTTGCACGTGGCGACGTATATATTTGTTTTTCACCGTTACGTGGCGCTAATAGTTCATACAGTTTGTCCAGCTCGTCGAGTTTGCCCGCCGGGAAATTATTGAATAGTAATTTGCAATGGCTATTATTTAAACTAGCGATAGTTGCATTTCTTACTCTAATACGGTCTGAATTTTAATATTTAAAAAACGGACAATGGTTAATTTATTGGCGAATAGTTTCAAGTATTATGAAATAATATTTGATATTTATGCAAAGTTGCCATGACAATTACGTAGGGATCATGACACACTGCACGTGAACGCGCCAACTAACCTTCGCCGTCGAACGGCTTCAGCCAATCGGGGACGTTTGAAATTATGACGTCACTATTCTGACTAACGAGCATTAGGAATGGTATTAACTATGTCGAATGGCAGTGGATTGCAGCAACCTGTTAGGATGATGACGTCACAATTGCGTTATGGGCTACTCTAGTGAACTCGAATGCCCTGTTCCACGTTCTTACGGCGCTACCTTATCTACTGCGATACTTGTGTGTAGCTTGCAAAAAAAGGGTAATACCAAGTAGCAGTCTCTCTCGTGGTCTCCCTCTCTATCTCTATGCTCTATGGCAGCAGTATGGATGTTCAGTGTGACAGTTGTTCCTGTGTGCACAATTTAATATGATTTCAGGCTAGAAATTCGCGACAATTATATTATTTTGGTGTTTGCAAGTGTAATATGAACGAAAATAAGCTAAAGCGATATGAGAAAATCGAGTTTCTCGGAGAAGGGCAGGTAATGTAATTTTCCTCAGTTTATTCTTTTATAATAATATGTATAAAATAATGCATAAACAAACATTCAGTTTGCCACTGTCTACAAAGCAAGGGATATGTTGGACGACAGTAAGATAGTTGCTGTTAAAAAGGTAGTGATTTTATTATGTACTTGGTGTATATTTTGTTGAAATTTGTAGAAAATTGCAACTAAAAATCACGAATTGCATCCAAATTTTTGCAGATAAAACTGGGAAGCCGAGCTGAAGCAAAAGATGGCATAAATAGGACAGCACTTAGAGAAATAAAACTGCTGCAGGAATTAAGTCATGTGAATGTGATAGGGGTGATATACTTTTTCTTGCCTATATAGTATTTCCAAATAAAATGCAATTTAAAATTCGTCACGTACTTTTTTTAATTGTTTTTCAGCTATTGGATGTTTTTGGCCACAAGTCTAACATTTCACTTGTTTTTGACTACATGGACACCGATTTAGAAGTATAGCATTTGGATATTAAAACAATACCTATTTTTTAGTGTGTGGAGTGAATTGCTCACAAATTGAATGTGCATTTTTAGGTGATTATTAAAGACACAAATATCGTTTTGACTCCAGCACACATCAAAGCTTATATCGTAATGACATTGCAAGGTTTGCAGTATCTGCACATGAATTGGATATTGCATCGTGTATGTTGTTTTCTCTTTTTTCTGAATGAATATTACTTACTGTCTAATATATCCCAATATTTTTTTGCACAGGATATGAAGCCAAATAACCTGTTGGTTAATGAATATGGGATTTTGAAAATTGCCGATTTCGGTTTGGCCAAGTTCTTTGGTTCGCCGAATCGCATTTATACGCATCAGGTTGTCACCAGGTAAACATAAGGAAATTGCAAAGTTGAAGTACTATCCTGCATTATTTATATCTTATTAATTCATTTTTTTAGGTGGTATCGGTCACCGGAGTTGTTGTTCGGAGCAAGGATTTACGGAACCGGAGTTGATATTTGGGCAGTGGGATGCATTTTAGCTGAATTGCTTCTGAGAGTATGCCTTAGTATTCAATATCTTGACAAATGAGCTTTAGTTATTATAATATTAAAGTGTGGAAAGTAAAATAAAATGCAATATATTATGAGTTAAATTGTGAAAATTCAAATAAAATTACATAAAATATTGTCACCTTTACTAAATTACTATTTTGAATTCACGTTTTATTTCAATCGCATGATAATGCTTCATTGTGAAACTGTTCAGGTTCCACTGTTTCCTGGTGATTCTGATCTCGACCAGCTCACAAAAATATTCCAAGTCCTTGGGACTCCGACAAAAGACAAATGGCCGGTATACATATCATGAAACATATAAGGGAAACCAAGTTTCTTTAAGAAGATTTCATATGAAATTGTTCATGCTTTCAGGGACTGACTGTGTTGCCGGATTACGTGCAGTTCAAGAGTTTTCCGGGAACTCCTATTAAACATATATTTACGGCTGCCGGCGATGATCTCCTGGAATTGCTTTCCAAACTACTCGCAATGAATCCACTTGTTAGATGTACATGCACGCAGGTACGTATTACAAGTGGAATTGTTTGTTTTAAATTATGTGTGCTGATCAGTGACACGGGGTTTGGAATTCTTGTAGGCCTTAAAAATGTCATATTTTAGCAACAAACCCGCACCGTCCCTCGGTTCCCAACTGCCGTTGCCGGCAAACCTTATGGCCAAAAAAGACGATGCTGCAAAGCCTAATGCAAAAAGGAAACGGTCTTCAGATGAAACAAGTGTGTAGATTAATTTGCCAAATTTATTTGCTTTAGGAAATTTCTTAATGTTGTCTATGTAAAATCATGAATTTTCTTATTTTCACAGCAACAAAAAAGCGACTGATGTTCTAAATTTTGGCGCGGATAACAATCGCTTGAGAAAGACTTTGCCAAGAAATCCGAGTTTCTTCAATCAACTAACTACTAAATCTAGTTGAATATCATCCAAAAACAACGCTAATAAACTAATCTTTTTGTTTGCATCTAGCTTTTTTGGAGATATAATAGTGACATTTCACCGAATCGCTGTCTCAATAATTTATTAATCAATTGCCATAATTTATTCAGCAGTTTCCATAATTTACTCACCAGTTCCCACAATTCCAATAATTTATTTAACAATTTGCTCAACTGGCATAATTTATTATTAAATTTCCATAATTTGTTCACTCATTTCTGTAATTTATTCACCAATTTCCATTGTTTATTGACACATTTCCGTAATTTATTTGCCCATTTCCATGATTTGTTAATAGTCGAGCTGAAAAGTGAACACCAAAAAATTAATATCAAACCGTACGTTGTACAATTTTATTCATTTTTCAAAGATAATATACTGAAAATTGTATTTTCGCAAAAACGTACTATAGTAAATCCTAATCGGGATATTGTACGATACGTTATCGATAAACAATCTATCTGATCGATATCGCATAGCCAACACGACCAGGCCATGCCAATAGCTTTCCCGTCAGCCAATCGGAGACGAACGCAGCCTAATGACGTCACAACGCGTTTTGGGTCGATGACGATAGCAGTCAGAAGATGTCAGATGTCACAATAGTGTTCGTGTTATATCTTATTATACATACAGTACATTGCAACGCGACAACCAAAATCCGAAATGTCGTCGAACTTGACGCAAAGTCAGCGCGAAGTCCTCCAACATTGGTCAGAATTTGGCCGACCCGGTCAACCGACAGACCATCGTGTGAAGTCGTCCGAGTGGAAAACTGTGCCTTTTGAGAAACCTGTGACGTCAAGCTGGGACGTCGAAGTGCCATCCAGTGAACTAGCCAAACTGTTGAATGGCTTCTCACCATCGCAGATGGAAGATAAATGGTTCGTCTATGCTGATGGGCCAGATGAACAAGGACTGGCATCTATACATGCATTTAGAAGTTGGACGGGTTACAAAATTGTCGAAGTCACATTAGAAGTGACCACAAATAATGACGCAAATCCGGTTACGCAATCGGCGCGTATCACGGCAATAACTTGGGAGTCGAGTGAAGATAAAATTGCCGAAAATAACGAAGAAGAAGCGAAGTCAAGAACTCTAGAGCTCTTCAGATGGGTTCTTGGAGTTGAATTAGAAGTTGACACTGGTATCACTGCTCCAGCTGGATAAATGGCGACAAATTTCGATTCGAATTCGTCATAATGTGGGTAATGAAATATTTGCCCAGCCTCAGTCTCTTATCTGTGAAACGACCTAATTTGTAATTGGATTTCTTGCTATTGATGTCATTTATAATATTAATGCAAATCATATGTTGTTTTCACAGTGACAAATAAAGCGACTATTCAGTTAATCATTCAAGAAAGAATTTGCCAAATCAAATGTGATCCACGCAACCCAAGTTTCTTCTATTAACAAGTTGAAAACTAAACAACCTTGTTGAATATCCGAAAATGACCTAAAATGAATCGTTGTTCTTCAATCTTTCAAACTATAATTCGGTTTATGTATACCCCTTTAAATTTAAATGTTATGGAAAACTTGCCGGAAGAGAATTATATAAATCTATTGAAAGGGAATATAATGCAACAAAATCTCACTCGAGCCTTGACTCAACTTATTTAAACTGTTAATAGTTTATAGCATTTAAATAATTCGTTAATATACTATTAAAAACTTACACTACTCTAATTTTTTGTATAAATTGATAGGGTACTTAACTGCAGGTATAACGTGCTATATTTCTTTTGCATAATTATACAAAGGCAATTTAAATGAACATTTTCCCATAATTTTAACATGGGACTATTGGCAGCTGATACTGTTTGCATGGACGAGCAATAGGTGGTTGGAGCACTTGGCGGGTGGGCGGTTGTCTGTTGAGCGAACGTCCTGCTCCCTAAAGGGATCTTCGGTATATTGGCATTGAGTGCTAGCGCCATCTAGCGGGTGGGCGGAGAAACTGAAGAGATTGCGTATTTTAAAAGCCGCCCACAAACTTTATTACGGGTACAGGGAACACGCGGCAAGGTTGGAAGTTTTCTGAAGAGCAATAAGATCAGTTGAAATTTAGCGATGGCGTCGAAAGATCACGGTTTGGACACAAATTGCATGACTTTGACAAGATTTGTACTGGAACAACAACGAAAAGCGCCTCAAGCGACAGGCGAATTAACCCAGCTCATTAACAGCATTTTAACAGCTGTAAAAGCCATTTCTTCAGCCGTCAGAAAAGCAGGACTTGCTAAATTGTCAGTAATAATATATTCATTTCACTACTATATCACTTCCAGTTGCGCTTTAATCGCCGCAACAAGTGCGTTTTATATGGTGAAATCGTAGTAACCCATTTCCGTGACGTCGTATTCATCCCTGAACCAATCGGGGATTTTGCCGTATCGAACGCAACCAATCACAAGCTAGTTGTTGGCACAGGATTGCACAGGAGGCTATGGCCTTTTTCACATGTGATTATGGGCAATGCATTTTGTTGATCTAGAATTCTCAGAAGGTTGTCAGGAAAACAGGAAACTTGTTGTCCTTCTGTTCAGGTTTTCCATGAAATAGAAGGTTAAAATATAAAGCAAATTTTGCTTTTTCCTTCTAATTCAGTGAGGAACTTGGGAAAGCAATTTAAGGAATAACTATTGGGATTAATTAATTATTCATAATAAACGCCTTAATTACCAAGAAAAGCAAAATATATTGTATAATTACTGAATGCATATGTGTGTTCTTCCCAGAAATTTTATTTAAAATATATTTGTATATTATATTGCATTTTGAATAAATTTCTTTACACATATTACAGCAGCATGCATCCGTATAGAAATATGCATTTCAATGTATTTATACTTCAGATGTTATCAACAGATATGACATGAATATGCGAGAACACTTTGTAAACAAGTACTATACATCCGTATTGTAATTTGTGCAGTGGTTGCATTTGTAATTTCAAGAAAAATTACAAACTTTGCAACATATTATATGCGTATTACTTCATGATTTTCCCTTATAAAAATATGCATATTTTCTATGTTAAAACTGCAGTATTCATTCAACAAATTGTCAGATATCTATAAATAACTGCAGTTGTATAACAAATCTGTTGAAATAAATATGTACATAGTTGAACTTTGTAGTTGAACAGTAATTAGATAGTAGTGGTATTCATAAAAGTAATTTACAACAAAGTTCAGTATTTATAATTGTAGTTTGTACCATAAATGGGTTGAAAAAGGTGCAGTGAATTTTTGTAAGGTGTGTTAACTTCTCTTGCACGTAAACCACCTGTTCTATATTTTGCTTATTAAACAAGACGTGTACAATGGAATAGAAGGCTAAAAACTGCTGTTTTTTCTGTTTTAAATTCAGGTATGGCATCGCAGGCGAAACAAATATCCAAGGAGAAGAAGTGAAGAAACTTGACGTGTTAGCGAATGACCTTTTCATCAACATGATCAGCTCTTCGTACACATCATGCCTTATGGTTTCAGAAGAAAATGAATCTGTGATCGAGATCGAGACTGAGAAACAAGGAAAGTACATAGTGTGCTTCGATCCTCTCGATGGTTCTTCCAATATTGACTGTCTCGTATCGATTGGTTCTATCTTCTCCATCTTGAAGAAGGTACACGAGCGCAATTGCATGGTCTTTGTTATGACAGTATCCAAACTGCTGCTGTACTTTGAATTTCTGAGCATACAAAACGGCAACTGTAGTTTGAAACTGCAGTTTAATTACATAAAACTCGCTTGTCTTTATTTGAACTGCAGTACAAAATGTGGAAACTAGTTGTTTAGTACAATTCCCAAATAAAAACAAATAGAAAACAGGCGTATCTACTGTAAGGGCTTTATCTGTAAATAAGCAATGAAATAATTGAAGTAAGGGCGATCAAACTCATCACACTATGATTTCAGCAAACTGATGATGTGCCAACGGTAAAAGATGCCCTTCAGTCGGGAAGGAACATTGTGGCCGCGGGTTACGCGATGTACGGCAGCGCCACGATGGTGGTCCTATCCCTCGGCGGCTCCGTCAACGGCTTCATGTTGGATCCGGTACGAAAACTAACGCATTTACAATTAATATACCGAAATCTGAACTGGGCCGTGGTACATGTAGGCCATCGGTGAATTCATCCTTACCGATCCGAACATCCGTATAAAACCACGCGGCAAGATTTACAGTATTAACGAAGGTTACGCACAGTATTGGGACGAAGCGACAACAGAATACGTACGCCAGAAGAAGTTCCCGGATGTGAGTTGACTTAGTTTACAGTCCCTGTAATATCTCGTTTGATTTTGGGTATATTTGTCAATGAGATTGGGTTGCAGCAAGGAAAGCCGTACGGGGCAAGGTACATCGGGTCCATGGTTGCCGATGTTCACAGAACACTCGTGTACGGTGGCATATTTTTGTATCCGGCTACCAAGGAGGCCCCAAAAGGAAAGGTATATTAAGCCGTGTGGTGTTAGTTGTACACTGTAAAAGTGGTAAAATGACTCTACTATTTGTAATTATGGACGCGGTTATTTGAACGTAGTTGAGGCTCTTGTACGAGTGCAATCCGATGGCTTTCATAATGGAAAATGCCGGAGGCACGGCTATCAATGGAAAGATACCGATACTGGACATAGTGCCGGACTCCATTCATCAGAGAACGCCTGTTATTTTGGGTTCAAAAGAGGATGTCCAAGAGGTGTTTGATCTGATCAAAAAACACAGCTCGTAGCTATATGGCTAACATCTAAAAGATGTAGAATATACGCATGCTTCTGTTGCTTCAATAATCATGTCATTGATATATTAAATGGGAAAGGGCAGGTTTGTTAAAGTGCTAAATAAATCTAATGTTGTGCCATGTTATATTGAAACTGGTCTTGAGCATGGTCTTGAGGGTCCATGCGCTCAGGGGGGGCTCGTTCCCTCTTCCCGCCAAAATGGATTGTCCCCGTGACGTCATTGCGGAGCATTTTCGAATGTCGAAAATCGAATGTCTTCTGTCGAATATCGAACTATCATCGTGTGATTTTCATCGTTTTTATCACAATTGAGGTACAGGATATTAAGGTTGCCTATTATGGTGCTAAAACTATTTTTCCAAACTTTGTCCAACTATTAGTTGAAAATAAAGGATTTCAATTTTGGCTGCCATTCAAAATGAATAAATGGAGCCTATGGGAGGATAAAAACGCTTCATGTATTGGACTTGGATTTGTGTTAGTCCGCCGCCTATTTACCTAAACTATCAGATAAAATGGCGGAAAATTCTTCAGTTTTAAATCTATTTTTCCCTTCAAAGCGATTCGGACAGCTGGAGTTCGTATAGTTGGAGTCCTAGTGTACATTAAAACATATCACAAAAGATTAGTTAAGAATATTGTGGAATTATTCTAACAAATTAGTGGAACTATTTCTTATCGCCGATGACGTCAGGCCTGATCACGCCCTCCCATAGGCTCCATTCATTATAGACTATAGTTTAAAAAAGAAGGGAAAATGTGAAACAATACAACGTTGGTGAATGAGGTGCCCTATGCATAAAAAACACCGAAATATTTTTCTCCATATCACATAATTCGCAACATTGGAATTTGGAAGAAACCTTGGTACCGCCCTATTTACTAACCTTGGGTACCGCCCACTTGACGCGTCACTGCGGACGCAGTGCTACAGCCAATCACTGTTCGACAGAGGAATGAGCCAACCTGTATACTTCTAATAACCTTGCCATGCGCTGCGATCACTTGCGAATTTGATCTTCTACTTGAGGAGAAAGATGGTCGCTTCGCTACGATTGGCCTGCTGTCGAAATTAATGGCCGCCGCCATTTGATTGGCTCTTTTTGTTGGGAGAAAGATGGCCGCTGTCGTATTAGGCTCGTAAGGAAGAACATGGCGATCACCGTCTTCTGACGTTTTGGCCGCTTCTTCGTCGATTGAAATGTTGTTCTTGTTTTCACTTTTATCTTAAAAATAATTGAAGATTCGGTTTTCCCACGCAAAGTTCAGTTATGATAATACTCGTTTTGCACATTTGATGGCAATTTTCCGCGTCGATGTTGCTGGATTACGATCGCGCCCAGTTAAATTTCGCTTCAAGGAGAATAATGTCGTCTGCTTGATACATAGTCCTATTGGCTGTGTCATCGTCATGGTCATCGTTGAGGGGAGAAATGGCGTCTTTGCGCCCCGGCGGCGTTGATGATGAACAAAGAGCAGATGCCGTGCCGGGTTTTGTTAGTAGCCGTGTCGGGTTTTCGATATTCCCGCGGCTTTTTAAAGATGCCGTCGTGTGGATTGCCGTCGCTGTTTCATGCAGTGAGTTTCATTATTTCTTTGCTCTTTTAACTTCGTAGTGCATTTTCTTTGTCTTTTGTGCGCATTTTCTACTCCGATTCTTGATTTATGCTCAGTTTTCGTCTTTTTTTGGTATCGTAAGAGACAAACAAACTAGGACTAAAATACAGATACAGTGGAACCTGTATAACTTGAACCCGTTCATCTTGAAAACTTGCATATCTTGAACGTAAAGTTTGGCTGCACGTTTGCCCATAGACTTAACATTGCGCGTAACCTCTTTACGTTGAACCCCTCCTTCTTAAAACTTGAACACAATCCGAGTCCACTCAATGACATTTTCACACTTGAACACCCGTATAAGTTGAACGCTTCCCCTAGACAGGTTCCACTGTATTATGTTGTACCAAGAGTAGATGTTGTATACATACTATGAAGAAGTTTTAGTAATATGGTGGTAGGGTTGTTGGCGGCTTGTAATTTGAATCTTTAGTTGGGGCTTTGGTGTATTTATTTCCAGTTGGTCTTTGTGTTGCCATTTGTTCAGGTGCACATTTATCTGGTGCTACATAAGGTGTTGCATCAGAAGGAAAAGGAACAGGATATGTTTTTGTCTGAAGCAATAATACACAATGTAAAATACCTATAGGTTGTATTAAGGGATCAATTGATATTATAGTAGTACCGACCTCTTCCTTCGTTGCTGAATTATAATATTGACATGTTATGTTTATAGTTGAGTTGTACTGTATTGTTCTCATTAGTTCGAGTTTCTCATCACTCACTTGGCTCCAGTCATAATCTTCCAGAAATTCTATAATGGGTTTATTGAAATTCTCCGGTGGCGATACAATGTGCAAAAAGTCACTGAAAAGTGGCAATTTTTCACGTTTTAAAATGGGGGATGAATGTACAGAGGGTGACCAAATTATTATATACTCAACTCAATTTTTTTTACTTTTTCCACTTCTCATCATCAAATAAATTATTTGTAGTGTTTAAAATGAGTTTTTATCATTTAATATGCTTTAGTAGATATATGTAAAAAGCAAAACAGCCTCATAAAAGTGGCAACACTGTAACCTGGCAACACTGAATCAAAATCAGCTGAGTGAAAGCTGCATGATTGATCAACTTCATAGTGTCATAAAGTGAGTAAAACAAATTTTAAAATATAATAATTATGGAAAATAGTTCATTAAATGTTCATTAGTGATTAGTATAGTATTATTACTTAAAAAAATATTATTTAGATCAAAATTGAGTATTTTCAAGACCATTAACATGGGCAAAGCAGCTGACCTCACCCCTAGGAATAAAGCTAGGATTTCATCCTTATTAAATCATTCTGCATATTCCAAGCGACATATTGCAGCTTTAGAACGTGTTTCACAGTCAGCTGTACGAAATATAAACCAAAAACTTCAAGCCAAACTTGCCGTACAGGCAAACAGAGTGGGAAAAGAAGTGGGAAAAATCGAAAATTTTGTGTTGAGTATAATAATTTGGTCACCCTCTGTAATTGCTGCACTGTGTTGTGACTTACAAGCCAATTTTCACTCCAAAATACTGTGAAATTTCAACAATTGATGGACCACCAATGCACGATGATAATGGCGCTGCTGGGTAGTAAGACATGTACACGAGACACATTTCTTCAAGTGTGCTGAAACCTCCCTGCAAAATGAGCACTTATTGAATGATGTGACATAATTGGGTACTTCCATTTTGAGATCTTGGATTTGTATTTTTATAATTGACAGAGATTCTTGGAATTATTTGTCTATTATTCTAACTTTGATTATTATATCCAGTGTTCAATTTTATACTGTATTTAAGAAAGAAACATAAGTATGGGAAGGAAAATGTAATTGTATTGTAATTGGGAACACAGCTGGGAAGTGAGTAAATCTGCAATTGCAAGGTGTGATGAACACTGATCGCAAACAGACAAACATCAAAGCAAGCTAAGTGATACCTGTAATAAACGCTGTCACTTTGAAATGACCACCTGTCGGATTAGGGTGGAGTTACGTAATGTTACATAACGTCCGATCGGCGCGATTTTTGGGTTGGTTACCTAACTTTGGACGACCAATCGATTGGCGTCGTTAGTTTTTTTTACAACCACCGGAAGTACCCTAGCGGATAGTACAGTCCGACCAATGGACTTATAAAAGTACTCTTCTAATTTCAAGAATATTCATTTTTAAAGGTTTATAAAATTACGGTACAATACTGCATTTATCTGCTTGTACAGATGGAAGTGGGCGATGGATGTTGGAGGGCTAGGACACTGATTAGGGCTTATAAATATGAACAGAAGAAGAGAGAATCTGACTGGGGCAGGTATATAAAGGGTTGTGTGGAATGGGAGATAGGGGAGGCAAGAATACTGGAACAAGGAAATAAGAATATTAGGAGAATGGCATTAGAAGAGATTGGTTTAACTCAAATGGAACTGGATACTATGGAAGGTTATGGTTAGGATACAGTATGTGAGGTGGCAAGAAGGTATGAGGACAAAGAAAAACAGTGGTTATGGAGCAAAATACGAGATTCAAAATATAACAAGGACTATAGGTTTAGAAAGCCCCAGGAAGGTATGGCTAAATATTTGAGAAATGGTAAATTGTATAGGAAGTTAGAAGTTGAATTAGCTAGGGAACGGGTTGGGAACAACGCAAGGGCAGCAGAGTATTGGAAGAAGGAGGAAGAGAAGGTGTGCCAAAGATGCCGGGTGGAAGAAGAAACTGTTTTGCGCAAGTGGGCGAGCTGCAAAGCAAGATGGGAACATAAGACTAAGGAATGAGAATCTAAAGCTGTTGAAGGAATGTTTGTCAGAAACGGGAGAAGGATGCGCGAATTGGTCAAATCGATCGGTGATATAGGAGGGTGGAGTGGAAACGGTGTTAAAATGTTAAATTATGTGTAACCCCCTTCCAAACCCCATTCAGGGGTGGAATAAATATTATTATTATTACTGCATTTATCTGAAAAGGCCCTGATTAATAAAGTCCAAGTAACGTAATGGGATTTACTATTGTTGTCGTGTTCCTATCAGTTGTATCGTATATGCATTCAGCCATTAGAACATCACCCTTGAATATAGAGAAATATAAAAAATTATAAAATGCACTCAAATCAGTTGATTTCAAAAGAAGAATAAGATTTATATGTATTTATTATTGTAGTAAAAATACAGTGTAATACTCACTGGTAGAACAGTTACATGTTCTCTTAGTTGTCTAATTTCCTACAAGTTTTTAGAAACAAGAAAGTTTATTTGTTTGATTTTATTTCAGATATGTTTAATAGGATTTCGAATGAACTATACCTGATAATCGAAATCATAGTTGTCATCAAAAGATATTGGTCGCAATTCCCGTTTGCCTCGAAAATGTTTCAAATAAATTTTTCTTCCTGATGTAAAAAAAATGTAAAAAGTATAAATATTTAGAGTAGGCGTAATACCTAATATACATAGAGGATGAATGGACCAATGTTTATATTATTACCTGTTAAATGGGCATGTTGTCCTACTGCATACACTTTTATTCCTTCTGGGCCAAACGCCTTTCGATACACAATTGACATTAAAATCGTGAAATATGCAAATAAAGTTTATACAAGAAATTCTGATTCACTTGTTGTGTGCATTCCTTTGGGCAATATGATGTCCAGCTAAATTCTTGCTGCTTTGGTGGAATCAAAGTTGTGTAATCAATATTTGAATTGATTTGAAAAGTTGCTCCTGCGATTGGTCGGCGTTTTTTCGATAAAATCATTTTAAATCCGGAACTATCCTTGACTCCTGTGTAAATGAATAAATATTTGTTAAGTTTATAACTGGCTTTATTGACAAAATTTCCGAAAGCCAATTTGTCGCAATAAATTTCATAGTTCTAGTATTTAGTTGCGGATATATTTTGCGTTTATTATCTTATTAAAATAATCGTTTGAATTTTTTTCAAATTGTAGCCTTGCTTTTTCCAGTGATTCTCTTACCTTCTTTCAACTCTGCATTGTTGTAATGAGTTTGTATGAGAAAGTAAGTCGGACCACCACTTTTCTCTCCAAGTGGTACGCCAACATCATCTGGCAACATTTGACCCTGCAATAGACAAAGAAATGAATAATATTTTTTGTTTTGTTTTAATATTGCATACATATTTTGGATCCATAGAATATGAACATTTGCCTTTGAACCATATGCCCAAACCAGGAGTGGTGGTTGACATTCCAGTGGTTTAACCAATATGTTTTCATAAATACACTGAGAACCATTTGTTTTGATCAGCTCTTTGTATCTGTCTAAATTAACTGTGCATATGAAGAATAGAAAATGGTGAACTATGTTTTCATTTCCTGGTGTAATGACCACTTCATACTGCAATTAAAACGTACAGAAAGTTGAAATAAGAGTGATCTAGTATAAAAACTAAGCGAGGTAATATAGACCTACTTACTCCTATGTAGTCTGTTGCAAAATCATAGTCTGGAAGCTTCATATAGTGACACCAATAGGTTGTTCTTTGTTTTGGAAGAGTTAGCTGATGTAATTTCACAAATAGTCATTATTTTTGAAACTTTATATTCGATTAATTAATTATATATACAGTATATACAGGGTGTTTCTAAACTACAGGGACAAACTGACAGGGCATATTCCCTGCATAAAAAGACGACAAAGTTCCTATGAACCTATGTCCCCAAACGCTTAGGTTTTTAAGTAGAACCTACATAAAATGTTACATCCATAATTCATGCTCCCCACATCTTTCCATTGATCATTCATTATGCGTTCCTAATAAACATAGGTTTATAGGAACTTTATGTCTTATTTTTATGCAGGGAATATGCCCTGTCAGTTTGTCACTGTAGTTTAGAAGCACCCGGTAGTATGTAGGAATTGTATTGGAAAAGTTTGTACATTTGGCATGCGTATATCCCATATGACTATGTCGTCAGTGATGGTAACAGGTGGTGGTTGTGGACTGAGAAGGTAAACCTGTCTGGCACCACGGCGGCTAGGTCCATGAGGTGGAAGTCCTGTAATAGCTGGAGGATCATCAGGATGCCAGGAAAATATCAGCTTTATTGTATCATCCTGAAAGTGAAATTTTCAAACCAATTGTGAAATGCAGTGATCATTTTGTAACAATTCAGTAGCTTGCCACGTGACCATATACTCCAGACCAATAACTTAATTTGGTGAATTTCTACAGTATAAGGTTTTCACAAAGTTATTGACAACTAAAAATGTTACCCTTTTTTGGGAAATGTATGTGCAATTTGGAACTTCCTTGTAACAGTCGGCCATTTTACATCTTATTTTGGTTTGTAAATCTTTGATCGCAATCATATGTGAATATTGTTTTGAAGTTGCTTTTATTAGTATCCCTATATAATATTTAGTTTGTTGGACAAGATTTTAAGTACTAGTTCCTTTTTGCTGAACTTGCAAATCTCAAATTGCAGAATTATCAATGCTTGTAAATTGCAACTTACGGTAATGATGGAATCATTTTGCTTGTCACAAGTGTTCAGTGGTCTGCTGAAGAGAATAATAGTGTGAGTTCCATTTTCAGTTGCTCTCAACAGCTGGTAATTCTGCTCACTGTCAATAAGAGGCTCATAAAATCCCAGCCCTTTTCTGTCCTATATATGTAGAAATAAAAATGATTAGCCTACAAAAATCATTGATTTGTGAAATAATTTCTGTTTATTTTTGTAATTTACATGGAAAACGCTGGTGCCATTTGGATAAACCCAAGCAATTATGATGTCAGCTCCGACCATGGTGCCAGTTTGTGAAATGCCAAATCCCACATAACCAGTTGTTTTAACTTCCAGCTGGAAAGTTATAGTTTCTCCTTCTACACGCCAGTAAATGTCATATACGCCATTGTTATCAGCAGCCAAATGATTTTTAAATTCTTGTCCATTTATACTAGGATTAAAAATACAAAATATTGCAATGATAGTTAATTTGGGAATCATTTTTACTGGTTGACGATTTTTTTTTAATGGTACAGACACTACATTTCCGAAAATGCTTTTATACATATGTACAAGTATGATGATTGTTTGCGAAACCTATTTGCTGTTGCAATTTCCCCACTAGCCACCTTGGTGTGTTTCTGTTTATAGCAAATGTAAACCACATGTTGGCAAAAACATTTGTAACTTCAGTTTTTTATAATGCTGTTTCACATTCGTCATTTCATAAATAATTTAGTTGATATTTCTGAGTTGTCTATTAATTTCTTAACCTTTTGTTTATTGTGTAAGTTATTTCGCAATTGCTTTGGACAAAAGTTCTTTCTACTTTAATTTTCTAAAAGTCTGTTTAACTTAGGGAATAATTTGTGTTGCAACCCTTTACCTACTTCAATTAAGAAACCTTTAAAAAATGGAGATCTTATACAGGGTGTCCTGTAAACACGTGGCAAAAATCCAAGGGCTGATGCACTGGACTGTTCTAAGCATATTTTGTTCTCTTATAATTTCGGATGCCAGGCTCCGTTTTGAAGATAGGGTCAACTGACGGGTTTGCGTGACCCCCATCAGTGTCACCGAATTCACCTTGCAATCACCCCAATTGATCAGTGATAATTATTGAACAAGAGAAAGCTGCAACCGATGCTAACTGCTTAAAGTTTAATTCTGAACTGCCTTTGTTAGAGCAAAAGAAAAACTGAAACATCGATGCTCTAAACATTGAAACTGGAAACTCAAAGCTCGAGCGCAGCAATAACATACGAGCAATGGAAGTTGAAAAAATGCACTTATTAATGCCACACCCTTTGAAGCTAATGGACAATTCTTAGCATTGGTGGCATACTCACAGCTATTTTACATATATTATAATCCATCGACTGGAATGACAATTATGTAGAAAAATAGGTTGATGTTCTAGCTTTAACCATCTATTGCACACTTTATTTCATAAATCGAAGCGAGTGAATGAGTTAAAACGGCCTGTTGTTTGAAACGAACTTTCGGAATTGCTTTAAATGGAGAATGGCAATTCTCACTTCAGTACATGAAGTGCATAACCAATCTTTCATCATCAAAATTAGAAGTTTGTGAACTCCAAATTGAAATACCATTGAAGTACAATACCTATACTTTATTGTTATTGCAAGCATATTTAGAAAATTTATGAGGGAAATTCGCATTACTCAGGGATGTAGCAACCACTTAGTCACCTGGTGTTGGTTTTTTTCCATCACCCTCACTGATTAAATAAAGTCTTAAAATTTAGATTTAGAAAACGAATATTAAAAGCTTACTATAGTGTTACCAAAATAAGAAGAGACTAGTGCCCCGCCCACAACGCAGACTGGCCAATATAACCGATGCAAGCGTTGTGTACGCCAATTGGCCAGTCTTTCATTGTGGGCGGGGCGGGGCGGGGCACTAGTCTCTTCTTATTTTGGTAGCACTATATCTCCCTATATAATGACATTGAATTCCATATGACGCATTTACGGTATTGTTGTTAAATATTGTGAAAGTAGGCAAATGTTTAATTAATTGAGCCAATGTCCACAGCACTGTCAACAGTTGAAACTCACACTGTCAATTTAGTAATGTTTGAAGTCTGAACGAACCACACGCATATCTAAATATTTACTGTTAATATTGCAAAATATTAGACAGTAATATCATCAATGTCGTTCTTTGTCCTATTGGGAGATTACTGCTGGGTATTTTCAATAATTAGTTTGATCTATCTCAGAAAAATTAAATTAATTTATAATAAATAATATTCAGTTTTAAAAGCAAATGTCTAGAATTGCTAAATAAATTTCTGAATTTGTTATATCTTCAGCTTATTGAATCGACTTGAGGTTTCATTCTGATGAAAATGAATAATGTCATGAATTTTATGAGTAATGATACTGCTATGTAATGTACGATCGATTTCATCGTATTGTGTTGCAATTTTATAATTATCATATACAGTGTTGGTTCACTAACACAATTGTGTTGCAATTTTTTTAGTCACATATAGTGGGAAATACAATTTTCCTCTACATTATAAGTGAATTGTTATCTGTAATGATGCGAAAATTAAAAACATTGAATTAAACATCTTAATTTAAAGACCAATTTTTGGTCAAATCGACCTGTTTTAACGATTTTGTAGTTGCAGTAAAAGCAGTGTGAAACGCGATTAATTTTGACGAAATGTATACATTCAATTATTATCGGACAAGCTAACCATTTTTAAATACAGAATGGGTCACATTAACTGGATTCGACTTAATAACCCAATATACTAATTTCTGTCGTTGTTCCACCAAATATTTCACATTACATATTCCAAACTTATGACCAGAGTTGTATGTGCATATATACTGTACTAAAATACTTGTCACATAACTTATTGGAAGTTGTTCCATCAAATTGACAAATTAACTTACACACATTTGCATATGTTGTTTCATAGTTTGGCCTCTAATTGAAAAACATTTATCCTTGCTGCTGTAATGCTGCATGGCTATATTAAATTTAATAGATTCAGTTATTAGGAAGATGTCATGCATAACTTACAAGTTAATTTAGGAATTAATGACCTTGTTGAATTAAATATAACCAAGAGTAGATATATGTACAGTGTAACGCGCAGTCGCAGTAGACCTATATATTGAGAATGAATAACTATTTGTGTTGTAATGGACAGATGTGCACTGTTTCAATGCCAAATTTAGCAAATATTGACATTTCCAAGGCCTCAAAACAATATGT
>WWPM01023928.1:0-38219 GCA_023279145.1 Glomeris maerens
AAAAAAAGGAAGAAACCTTGTTTTAGCCGATTGACACGGTCAAAGCTGGTTTCTGTCACATTCTTGCATTAATTAGACTACTTATGTTTAACTCAGTTTGGTTTTTTATCTTGCTCTGATTCATATCTCATCAACAAACTGCATTTACAGTAAAAAAAAGAAGTGCAGAGTTTTATTATGGGGACATTACACTGGATTCCAAATTTGACGCCTAGGTGGTGCTAGTGTAGTGCCTGGAATATTTTGACACTTAATTGGCATTGTTTTGTTTTTTAATGTATGGTGTATCAACATCATGTTTTTGTTTTGTTGTTTTATTTAGTTTTGTTTTAATAAGGGATTTACAATGATTGATTGAGGCAATGATGGGCGTTGCCTAAAGGTAGTGGGCGTGTCAAGTGGGAATTGAATTTTTTTTTATATAGGTACATGAAGTAAAAATAAATATGAATCGATGCATGCAATGTTTTCATTTGAAAAAGAATTGCCTACTTCCAATAAACAATGGGCTTACCATTTATTTTCGAAACGTTTTTCTCATAGTCAGTGAAATGAAATTTCTTTGTTTTTATCGATCCTTTGAGGGGTTTTTATTTTCAATTTTCAATTTTCTGCTCATTGCAATTTTCAGTGAGTCATGACACTGAATTACGCAACCAACATGTGGTTCTTTTCACGCCATTTTTGAATCAATTTATAAGCCTATCTGACAGAGTGAAATCTGGAGTAAAATGGCCACTTAGGCGCATTGATAATTTCCAAAACAATGGTGCGTTTTATTTTGAACCGGTTTTTCGATAAAGTTTGAAAGGTTTCTTCGAGATTAGGCCTAATCTTTGGAACCAAGATGGCCGCCGCGTTCGCCTCCTTTTATTAGCATTCACAATGATAACTGCTAGCATATGCAATTTACAATTTTCTTAAGGTTTCTGGAAACAAAAGCCAAGTCACTGAAGGGTTACGGCAATAATTGCGATTTAATTGCGGTCAGCATTGGAGAAATGAAATCGTTTCCTGTCATTTTGTTTATTCACCCGTCTCTTTGAAGGTCGTGTGTCTTTATGTACATATTTGTATATTTATTATCTTTTTAGGCTGTGATGACCCTGAGGTGACCCAATCCCAATGGAGGCGCCATTTGGGCCTCTCCTTCTTCTTCTTCTTGCACTTTTCATCTTAAGATTCCCTTCTGCGTTTTGTAAGTATATTTTTATTATTATTTCAACAAATGTGAGGCCATAATGAGAGCAAATCACGGGAATTCCAAAACCAATTATTCGTTATCTTAATTGGCAATTATAGGGGAACTTTATCGCAGTCTAACCCTCCTTATACTATATCGATGCAACATGATAACCTTACAAATTTCCAAGGAAGTATCAAGTTTTAATTATAATTACATCCCATATCATAGCAAAAATGAAAGTAAGAAACGTTTTGTCTTGTTTTCTCAGTTTAAAATGCTTTGTTTCAATAAACTGCGTTGAGACTTCTGTTTATTTGCACATTGTAGAAACAACAGTAAAGCATTTATGGCATTTTTTTGGAAGTGAGAATTGCGAAATCAGCAGTTGTTATTATAAAGTCCACAGACAGTTTTACACATGTGACTGTTACTTTTGTTTTTTCGTGGCCATATTTTACACTGAAATCTTCAAGAAATGACAAACTTCAATATTATGGAATTTTGTTACAGTGAATTCCTGCATTTCAAAGCTATAAGTTGTTCTCTAGGAAGAAGAAGTAACAAAATGCAACTTTAATTTTGCATGAAATTGTATTCAGCCAGGCGTATTTCCCGATTTAAAGCGTTAAAATGAGGTCAAAGCCTCCGATAAGAATTCGCTACAAAGGCTGAAATGAACAGTAAAAGTACACAATGAAGTGAAATTTCATAAGTTGTAACGTCTTTTTTCTGCAAAATGGCCGCCAAGATGGCCAATGCTTTTGCATGCTCTCAGTGACGCGCACAAAACCTTCAGTCAAATTCCATTTTCGTTTAGTTTATTGCTCCGACGAAGCTTTATTATAAGCTTGCTTGACATCCGAGAAGTCTTCTCGTATTTGGTTGGAAATAAGTGCCAAACACAGATAAGAAACTAAACTTCCTGGGACATGCGCACGAGTTCATGGCTGTTGCGCACAAGGACTTTTGGATCACCTTGCACTGTAACAATGACAATTCGAGTTGACCCATTTTGTTCCTGTTTTCCCCGCTATGCTCCATATATTACATATTCAAACCGCTCATTCATTTGTGTATCGATTATGTAAATGAGTCGGTGAATTGTCTGAAGGTCATCAAAGTGAAACTCAGAAAAATTCCAATCACCCAAAGACAGGATTTAACATCGTGATGTGAATTAATTGTCAGGTCGGTTAGAGTTTGTACATCCAGTTGCACCGGATGAAGACATATATCAAGTTAGGGTCCATGTTGGGGCCGAGAAAGGTTTACGGGTTTTGACCGTCAAGGCTTTGGACCGCGATGCCCCTTCGGCCCAAGTGCAGTACAAGCTGCTGGAAGACGGAGGAGGAGCCTTCGAGATAGACTCGCGTAAAGGCGAATTGTGTGCCAAAAGGCAACTGAAAGATGTCCATCCGGATGACGTCATCAAGCTGCTGGTGGTGGCTGCGGGCGACGGCCAAACCACGAGCCTCGAACTGGAAGCTTACGTGACCGAGTTCAACGCGCACGCACCGGTCTTCGAGAAGGGCTCGTACGGAGCCGAAGTCGGTGAAGACCTTCTAGTGGGAAGTACCATCTTGAGGGTTCATGCCACCGACCAGGACGTCACCAACTTCAATGGTAACGTGACGTACAGGTTGGAGGAAGAAACTAGCGAGGTTGGGGCATGGGTACGCGTGGACGAGGACACTGGCGATGTCCTCGTGCGCAAGAAACTGGACGCAGCCAAGATACCTTGGATGGAGGTTCACGTGGTAGCCGAAGACGAAGGTTCTCCTCCCAGAGCTGCCAAGACCAAGCTGGACATAAGCGTCAAGAGCCTTACCGGTCAGTATATTGATTTTTACAAGAATTTGGCCCAATTATTATGTTGAGCTTATCTCGACTTGGCTTTGTTTAAGAAATGTAATTGTTTCAATTGATTTGGTTGTGACATGTAACCGTTGCCAGCTTGGTCGAGTGGACTGGGATACTCGTTCCTGTCAAGGAGACCCGGGTTCAAATCCTCGGTTCAAGCTGGTATTCAAAAAAATTAATTGCCTTCAATTAAATAATTGTTCGGACATCTGATGAGGCGATTTGATCTAGCCGAAACAGTGTAATTTCTATGCATTTGATCATAGTGTGTTACTAGTTACTATGTCATACACAAGTATGTGGTGTTTACTACATCTTGGAACCAATATTTGGGTAAAAAGGATGGATTTTCCGCATTTAACTGTTCATTAATGCCCAATGGTCATTCACTAATGAATAATAAAATAATATCACATTATGCCCTTGTGTTATTATGTCATGGAACCAGGAATTTGCATTCCAAATTTAACTGAATTGTCAAGCCTAATGGTAACTGCACAGTATTAAAGTCTATACCAAAAGTATAAATGACCACTTGTTAATATGCATTCAGCACCGAGGGATGTGAGGTGGGAGAATTCAACGGCTTCCGCGTCGCGCATCTGCTGGTCGCGGCCGGAAAAGGGATCAGTCGTGGGATACCTTGTCCGCTACCGGGACGCTGACCGTACCAAGGAACAGGTGCACACCTTCAACGTAACATCCAGCGAACACTCGGTTGCGAACAACACCAAGCACACGACCACGGACGGCTCCCGTAAGGCTCGGCACGAAGAGCAATGCGTGCGCTTGGAAGGTCTTCGAGGTGGCACCCATTACGAGTTCCGCGTTTACGGCTGGAACGAACAAGAGGTCGGATTGGGTAGCCAGCTGTTCGTGCTCTCTACCAAGGCCAACCGTACGTGCAATACAATAATATAATGTACTAAGTTGAAACGCTGATGATAGTAATGCATTTTGGATTGACAGCTTGCGAATGGGAAATCTGCGGGCAACACGGGACTTGCGTGGAGAAGCACGAAGACCCCTGGTTCCGATGCGAGTGCCGCGAGGGCTACGAGGGTATAACCTGCTCGCAAGAGGACCCGTGTGCCGCGTCCCCTTGCCTGAACCTGGGCACCTGCTCACGAACCCAACCGCAAGCGCCTAGTAGTTCTACCTCCGCTTCCTCCTCTCCTCTCGCTGCTGCCGCTTCCTCCTCTTCCGGCCACGGTCGTACTTGCAGCTGCCTGCCGGGTTTCTACGGCGACGACTGCGGTCACCTCGACCCGTGCGCCGTAGGCGTGGCCGTGTGTCGCAACGGAGGCACATGCCGTAGCGATTCCAGCCACGCTTACACGTGCCTCTGCGCGGTCGGTTACTACAGTACGGCGTGCGAGCGCCAAGACCCGTGCTCCGGTGCGCGGCCACCTTGCGGCCCTTTCGCCGCCTCGTGCCGCAACGTCTCCGACACGGAGTTCACGTGCGAGTGCATGCCAGGCTTCACAGGTCTATTCTCGCAAGCGCACCTTCGCGTTTCCTCTTTTGCCATTTCTTTTCCTATGTTTTCTCACATTTTTGTTCCCTTTAAATTTCGTTCAAACATTGTGCTCCTTGTTACAACTGCGCCAAAGCGCGCCCCAATTATTGTTATTGTATTTCTCCAAAATGGAGATTTCTTTTACTGCATTTCTCCTAATATTTTGTATTTATAGTTTCCATGTTACGTTCATAGATTTCTTTCTAACTTTTGTACGTGTCGACACTACTTTCTTCTGGTTTCGGCAATTCACACTTGCTTTTTTTGGCGTAGATGCGTAACCACCCTCTTGAAAAACGCGAAGGTTTTGAATATTTTCAGGACATGTCGTTGTGTGTGTGTGGCCTTTTAGGTATTCGGTGCGAGAAGAACGTGGACGAATGCGAATCGAATCCTTGTAAGAACGGTGCGAAATGCAGCGATCGTAGAAACGGATTCAGCTGCACGTGCCCTACGGGTTTCAAAGGTAATTTACATAAGTTATTCATTCTGTTATGAATTCTACTATGTTATTGGATTGCAGGCATCCAATGCGAGGAGGACATCAACGAATGCGAGCTGAATCCGTGCGACAACGGTGGCACTTGCACCGATGGACCCGGTCACTACAGTTGCGATTGCGCCCCAGGGTTCTTGGGTCCAACTTGTCGTGAAAATATCAACGAGTGCTCATCGAACCCCTGTCTGAACGGAGGAATTTGCATCGATGGCCCTGGAGGATTTGTATGCCGATGTTCACCAAGCTTCAGGGGCATAATTTGCAATATGCAGAGTAATTATTTATTTAAAGAACTGTCTTAGTCAATGCCAACTAGTTTCTGCTTTCTCTTATTTTAACTCCTGTTCTGATTGACGAATAATGTTTGTGCCCTGATAATGGCTCTAAGTTGACATGAACTAAGACAGTTGTTCTGTCTATTATTTCTGAGTAAACTATCTTTATCAACAAACGCAAGTTTTGAACTTGTAATTTCCCTTCATGGATATGTATGTTTGATTTATTTTGGGGGATTTGTAGATTTCTGTCCGGAAACGGAAGTGACGACGGAGCGTGGCAGCTTCAAGTTCAACGTGACCTTACCGGGAAAGCAGGCTGAAGCCCCTTGCCCGTACGGCTCGGTGAAGGGCACTGAAGACGGTGGTGTTGCGACCCGACAATGTCTGCTGTCCGTTTTCGACTCGCCCGTGGTCCGTTGGGGCAAAGTAGAGGACTCTGTTTGCCGAGACAAGGTACGCGTGATTTTGAGGTTAACGGGTTTTTGCGAAATGGGCAGTGAGTAGGAGGAAGTGGACGTTGTTATGGCCGCAGACCCAACAACCGCCTTACGGTACCAGACTCCTCTGGAAAAAGATGCACCCAAAGTTCACTGAGCAAGCCGGCACGAGACATGCCGAAATCTCTTCTGCATTTTCCTGTCTTATCCTTCGTGTTACCCGCATCTTCCTGCCAAACCTCATCTCCCCGAATCCATGTTGACCCTCTGTTGTTAATTTGTGTGTTATGATCAGGGTTTTCGTGCGGTTTGGGTTGTCAAGTGTTTTTATTGTCGGTGAACGGGTTCCCCCGCATGTTTGGTTCCAATGTGTGTGTATATGTATGGCGCTTGTATAGGGCATGGGAGAAGTGGATGCAATCACCGATCAGCTGCAGATGATGACGTCAAACGGGTCCGCGCTCAACATGAACCAAGTACAGAAGACCACAGAAGATTTGGAAGGAGTCATCGAGTACGCTACATCGGACCGCACGGTACGACACTCCGCAGAGAGTTTGTTGCAAATGTGATAGTAATTGTCTTTGTTGTGCAGGTTGCCAGTGGTGTCGTAAAAGTAATCAGCAATGTTCTCGAAGCCGATGTGGCTTCTTTCGGGCAAGTTGAAGCGGAAAAATCAATCCACAAAAGGTGATATATTATTACATATATTGGTCTTTAAGACTTCTAAGTTGACAAGTTAAACGATTTAGATTGTCGCATCTGGTGAGGAGGATCGCAGATGAAACCGCTTTGGAGCCGGGAGAGAAATTCACCCTGAGCACTCGTAACGTAATAGTCAGCACGCAAACCGCATCGGATCTGGAAGATGAAGTTTCATTCGCTGGGTTTGCTGGATCTAATTCAACAATTAATATTCCCGTCGAAGCCGTTCACAAAGCTCTCGATAACGATGGTGCTGCCAAGGTTCAGTTCATAGCTTACAGTAATTCCAAGCTGTTCAGGTACCGCTACAATTTACTCTGCTATATGTATATACAGGGTGTCCCAAAAAGACATATACACTCTTTGGGACGTTATAACTGGGCAACGAAATGAGATGGAAATGTAAGTTTTGTTGTGTATGGTCTAGATGACGCTAGAAACGCGTAGCAATGCTGTTCACACGCTTAGATAACAAAATGGCGATGAGATATTCATTCGAAGAACGTAAGTGGATACTGAAGTGTTATTAGAAAGTGGAGAATGTTGCTGAGGTTCAACGTCGTTGGACGGTTGAATTTGGCACACCACCACCAACAAGGATAACAACAAGGGTTTGAGTAACTTCACAGTATAAAATAAAACAGACGTCGTATTTTCTATCTCATTTCGTTGCTGAGTTATAACGCCCCAAAGAGTGTATATGTCTTTTTGGGACACCCTGTATATCTTTTGACATGGTCAATTAATTCATTTCCCCACAGAGAAGCTCATGAGGAAACCGCTCTGTCACGTTACACACCTACCAACCGGCACGTGTTTGACATTGGTTTCGGCAACGTAACCATCAAAAACCTAAGCAGTAGAGTTCACTATTCTGTTGCCAAACGTTTCCATGGCGTATGGATGTGTGTCTTCTGGAATGAATCGGGTGGTTTCTGGTCGACGGAGGGAATGTTTACAAATCAGACAGAAGATGCGAGCTTCTGCCAATCCGATCATATGACTGCGTTCTCAATTCTTCTGGTAATGTTAATGTGTTTTCAAGAATAAGTAACCAGATTTACATAGTCGCAATGTTTGCTTTCAGGATCCAAACCCAAATGACAAACTTTCAGCCGACCAAGAACGTTCGCTATCCATCATTTCGTACATTGGGTCGGGATTGTCCGTAATATGCCTCGTTCTGACGATAATCACCTACTCACTTTTCAAGTATATACATTGTATTCCCGGCAGTGTAAAGTTTTATTGAATATGCCGGTTGTAACAATATTTGACTTGCAGGACATTGAATAGAGATCGTGCCGGGAAGTTGCTTTTGAACCTTTGCGCCTCGCTTCTCATGCTCAACTTGTCGTTCTTGGCGGGAGCCTTGCGGTCGTCAGACACACGGTCCTCGGGCACCGACTACCTATGCGTGGCGATCGCCATTCTCACGCACTACTTTCTACTGACCAGTTTCGGTTGGATGTGCGTCGAAGCAACTCACATGTACCAGCTTTTGGTATATGTGTTCGCGACAGGGGAAACGCGTTTCCTCATCAAGCGTTTGCTCATCGCATGGGGTATGTTGCTTTAAAGCCAAACACCCCTTTGCTCACCATATACAAATGTAAATTTATTAACAGGTGTACCGTTTGTGGTTGTTGGTGCCACCGCTGCCATTCATATCAGTTCCTACAGCGCTACGGACGAGTCGTAAGGATTTTGTAGGTGTCATTTGAGCGTGAAATCGAAATAGTGAAGAGGTGTTTTTGCGCAAACAGTTGCATGCTGTCACCAGTGAACGCTTACGTCTATTACATCGCCTTCCTGGGGCCAATGTGCCTGCTCATGGTGGTCAACATTGTGGTGTTCGCCATGGTGGCCAGGATACTTTTCCAACCGCACATGGCCAGCAAGATCCCGATCGTGCCCGCGAAGGGCGCGTGGGGTCAGCGCCCACCGAGAGTCACTTGGGCTCAGGTAAGATTTCATCGTTCTACACGTAGGGCCTTCTCAAGATATATACTCGTTGCCATCTAATAATTCGCAGATACGCGGAGCATTTACGGTGATGACGCTTCTGGGAGTGGCTTGGGTGTTCGGGGCATTCGCCGTGGGTCCTGCCAGAGTGCTTTTCCAGTACATCTTCTGCATCCTGAACTCCCTCCAGGGTGCGCTCATATTCTTCGTCAGGTGCATCCATTACCCAGAAGCGAGGGCAGCTTGGATGCACCTGTGGCGGACGGGACAGCGAAAGCGCACCCGCGGCACCCCCAGCGCTCACTTGGCCAACACGAGCAGCACGGCTAGCACTTTCGCTTCCGGGGGCGCTCCCGGTCAGCAGAACTCCGCCAGGTCCAAGTTCATGTCCTGCGTGACGCATTTCAGAAAAAGCTCGCAACGCGCGAACAAAGCGCCGCAGCAGCAGCAGCCACTGCCGGACAACGACCGGGTAGTGACCGAATCCGATGAAAAGGTACACCAACAACCCGCCTTGTATGACCGTGAACAGGCAGTTTTTTGTGCATAACTAATCCGCGGTCGTACTGTACGTATAGTTATAAATGTGTTGCAGGTCGAAGAGAAAGAGACCGCGTCGTCGGATTCGGGCCAAGCGCCAAAAGCCTGGGTTTACGGAGGGCCTACGGAAGTGGCGGCTTGCGAGGGCACTTTCATGGCGACTTTGCGACATGCCCCTCAAACGCAGAAGCGGAGGCCTTCGAGCCCTGGCAGCGAGAGACTGAACCTGAAGGAAGGCAGGGACACTGGTTGGCAATACTTGGATCTGCAACCCGAAGGCATCTTGTTCATAGAGGACACGGACGAGGTTTTACGCATTATCTTAACTGGGATGGAGGAGGAATAACGAATTCACATTTATGATTGTTTGACTCAGGAAGACTCCGTAGCCGTAGCGGCATCTGGAGCGGAAGGAAGGGACCGTGGCCCTAGAGGTACAAATGTTTCCAAGATTTCCGACCAAGGGTATTTCTCTGCCAATAGTTCCCCCAAAGCCAATTTGAAATCGCAAAATACGGTTGTCTCGGATGTGTCCGAGGAATCGTCATCTCAAGAAAATCCTTGAGAGAACGACGACCATGTTCTTCACATGCAGGTTGTGTGCTACGTTTTTTATGCCTTTTGGGGCCGCTTACACAGAAGTTTGCATTTTATTTTTGGGTAGTATATATATATATATATATAAACTTCTTAGCTATATTTCACGTGCCGGTGTGAATTATAATTTTAGTGGCAGATGATCGTGTTAATTGCTACCTTGTTGTATATGTCGTAGTTGCGTTTTAGCAAAACACGATTTTTCATATAGTATACATACGATTTGAAATACTTTTTTAATTATATTGGAGTTTACAGAAACATCTTGAAATGGAATATTACATTTTAAATTTGGTAGAGAAAGTAATTTTTAGACCGAAAGACCTAGACAATATTAGATGAGTTTGCAGTGACTAATTGAAAAGCAAATTTTGTTTGTTATCAGGGATAATGTGGGGGGCTTGTACATAGGGAATTTCGAAATGTAGATACTGTATTGGGTATGGGGAAGCAAATACGTTTTGTTTTGACACTATACCAAGACTTGGCTATATACTTGTATGCTGGTACACGTTCATAGCTTTAAATACAATGCTTTGCAAAACAGTAAACTACAAAGCAGATCCTCTTCGTAAACAATATTTTTATTTCTACTGCACGTACAGACATGCATATTCAATGTAGTATTTTTTAATTTTAGCGAAAAAAACACGGTATTGTTGAAATTGCAGATTTGTCTTTGATATTCCTACCGTATATCATCGATCCAAAGTTTGGGGACACTAGCCAACATTTATTATGCGAAAACACAAATTGCTATTGCAACAAGTCCCACCCAAATGTAGTAATAATAACCCCGGGCGTGGTACCTAATATCATATTTCCTAATTCGGGTGCGGCTCTTAATAAGGGTTCTTTCTTTTTTTGTATTTAATACCGGGAGCTCGGACTCGTAAAAAAAAATCGGATCAGTAATCGCAAACAAATGATCTCAATGGCTCAGCGAAATGTTTTTCGCGAACCTCGATTATCCGTTCATTGAACATCATTTCCGAAAATGCGGCCGAGTAAGTGTTCATCGTGCTTTGTAATTTCGCACTCGCAACTCCTCGTTTCTTATCACTTTGGGGTAGCAAATATTCAGAATCGCTCAATTTGCTATCAGTCCCCCAATCAAATAGGATCATTTGGTAGTAGTTTTTTAGCAAGCAACTTGCGAGATCTATCAAGATTGGCGTCCGTACTATTTTGAAACGGGCTAAAATGTTTGAAACGCAACTAAAAATCACTGTAGTTGTTAATTTGGAAAATTCGAATAGAAATTACAAATGTGGACAAACGCCGATCTCAAACACCATTGCCAAGTCGCGAGCAAAACAGGAAGTTTCCAAGTAGACAACTTCCTTATATAGGGATGCAATCGGCCGAAAGATGGCGCTGTTCTAGTAACACAGCCAATCACGGAATCGATTCAGCAGGACGCGGGTGTGCTGCCACCTAGGATGTTCTATGTGTTCTAAATTTACATAATATTATTGTATGTTTGAAAACATTTCCTTCAATGACATAGTCGTATCAATGTTGTAGAAATATCATATTGTATTACATTACGTAAACCGATATGATTATGGGAGAAAAATAGAATTGATAAATGCAAATTAAATTTCAATTAGCTTTGCGATTACAAAATATGGGGGGAATATGGCATGCCTGCGTCTGAAATTACACGAACGAATCGATGGTCAGCGCTCGTAAAAATAAAACCAGCAGCGTGAAAATTGATCGCTTCCGCGGTTGGGAATTTTTGAATGGCAACAGAACGGAGACGTTTGTCGTTTATCACCGCCCCGCCTTCCCTTTCGAAATGGGAACCGCCCGTCCCGACGAACAATACCATTGGTTGCGGCGCGCAACGTAGGCGGAACCCGTGGCTTTAGGTGACGTCACGAGTTGGAAGGCGGAGCTTGGGCTCGATGGCCGGCGTGTTGTAAATGGCGGCCGCAGTTTTCGGGCCAAGGAGCGCCGATTTGATTTTGACAGGTCTGACAGCGGTGCGAGTATCGTAATCGTCGACGGCACAGCGCGTCAATGAACACGGTGAAATGCCTCTGTTCGGCAAAAAGGATTCCCAGAAGCGCAAAGATGGCCGCAATAACGCGTCTAGTCAAGGGCAACAGCAGGCTGTGTGTTCGGCGCAAAGCGCCGCAGAAAATAAGCCTCCATCCGTCGAAGATATGTACGAGCTGAAGGAGCTTTTGGGGACGTAAGTAGCCATCGATTTCCTCTTCTTTTACTTTCTTCCTATTGCGAACGGTCATCGTGCTAAAGCGATTTCAAGTCGTCCGTATCAAATAGACCTTCTTCCAAGGGCACGTCCATTACTCATGTCTTTTATCATTCCCCCATTACATTATCCCATTAGGGCCTATCCCACGTGATTCCTGTTTTGCTGAATGAATGCGTCTTCTGTTCCAAAACATTGTCATTTGCCACACTCATTTTTGTTAATTACAGAACGAGGTTAATAACTCTTGAAATTCCCAGTGGGTGGCGCCACTGCATTGTGCCCATTACTATGTTTTTAGTAACTGTATAGGTAACTATTTAGTCGAGTTTTGTAGTTGTTAAAAAGTTATCCAAATCAAAATGATGCAATACAAGTTTTCCCTTCAATTTGTATTAAAATTTGTAGTCCCCTTTGGAATTAAATGTAGTTTTGCAAGGAAATTATAATTAGAAGTTGAAATTGTTGTGGGAGTACGTATTTAGAAATCCGAATTTGTAGAGATTGCTGGCTGTCATTGTTAATTCTGGGAAATGTATAAAGGGACAATTTGCCATGTGACTGTTATGTATCTTTTCTTGCCATTTGTACTTTTCACAATTTGATTCGACTTTCTACGTTTTCTTATGATGATTACACAAAAGACCAAGAAGACACAGGTGCCATTTTACCTTATGTACATTTCATTAAATGCTGACCAAAATTGCGACTTTAAACGTGCTGAATTGACTGTTTAATTCACTTTTCACCTTTTCGTTGCTGCGATACCAATTCCAAGATCCTTTTTATGTTTATATATTTTCTCTAAAAATCAATACAGCCTTTTAAAATACACTTGCTATAACAGCATTAATTATATGTAGGTATCTCTGTTTTTATGTTGCCATCGTCATTGTTGATATCATTTTTATTATAGTTTGCAATTAAATCCCTTGATTTTATTTTGTAATTTGCAATTCTAAATGATTTTGGCATTTTATTGATTTTGAGATCATGGCCGAAAATGAGATCGAATCTTGATTGTGTGAACGGTTTTTATTTTGAAACCGGTATATAATATGACAACTGATTAAGTTGTTTTATAAAGTAGTTGTATGTGCATTTCTCTCGTTTTTCACTTGGAAAAACATGTTTTTAATTGAGTTGTCTTTCAGAAATTCTTTACAGAAATGAATTCCGACAGACCGATTTTGTAACTGGTCATTAAGTTAAATGCTTAAAAAATATACACAGGACATGAACATGTAAAGTAATCGTTTGTTTTTTTTTTTTCATTTTGGGATGTATTTTTTCGGTTTAAAACAAGTTTAGGGTTAAATGGAGTGTGCAGTGATTACATGGTTTAAGAACGCCCCCTCGTGACGGATTCTCCTCAATTTTTGCCAAATTTGTTCCATTTATTTTTATCCCCTGCTACTTTTGCCAGCAGTTCTGTATTCAGTGCACGCGATTTTCCGGTTGTTAGTTCCGTGTAACCCTGTTTTTTGGCCTTATTAATTCCCAGAAAACTCCATTGCAAACTATACACACTACGAAATCTGGGCAAAAAAATATTTTAAAACTAGTTTCTGCTCAAGTTTTTTTCTTTACACGCGTACGGAAACACGTGTCTCGCTCCTTGTTTACAAAAGACACGATAGGAAGAATAAATATTTGATGCAGATCGCGGCATTCTTTTGTCTAATGCCTACCACGGGTAAAAACCCGCCAGGCGGCGCTTCTGCAACTCGCTTTTCAAAATGGCGGCGCTTTTTCGAACGTTTTCACCTCGATTACCCCCTTTTATCGTGATTTGGAGAAACTGTGCCAGTGGGTCGATTTGGAAAATTTTTCCACACAATTGTACAACATCGTATGCATTATACATGTAGGAAAGTGTTTAACCATGTAAACTCCTAATAGTTTAAGTTTTACGAGCATTTAAAAGGGGGCCGTAATTGTTCTGACTCTGTGTCTTTCATATCTTTCACACAGGGAAGTGCTTTTTAATGATTTTTAAGTGATTTTTTTGACTGAAAATAAAGAAAGATTAGTTGTCCGATCGACCCAGCCAACAAGCCGCAAGATAAATAATGGAAAAAGGGTGTATCTTCAAAGATAAATAAGGTGTTTATCGACCGGATTCTCAGAGGAAACGTGTTTGGGTATATAAAGGAAAAAAGTGGCCCACTTCCTCCCAGAAGGAGTAGTATTTTTTTCTTCTTCTCACTTTCCCTATTTTTTTTCTCTCTCTCTCTTCCTGTTTTATTGTCACTTTTTTGCGGGTGGCAAGTTGTTACTGCGCATGCTCGTATGCGTTCGAGATTGCGAAATGTAAGCAGAGAGAAGGCGTGGCCTGTTATGTCACGCAAGCAAATATTACCATTGAATTGCTACCTACATGTACATTTCATGACTTTAGGCTTAAAATTAGCCCATATGCCTATAAGTAGTTATCTGAATTTCTTGGTTGGGACCACATCCTCCTCCTTTGTTGCTGTTTGCCAAGAAAGCAAATTAATGGCGATGTCTGCATGCCTCGTATAATTAATGACAATTGTCTCGTGTGAAATTAATGGGAAAATAGCTTGCACAGGAATTAATGTGATTGTCTCTCACGTGGGATTAATGACAATGGCTTCGTTATTAGCTGTGTTTCGCCTATTAAAGCTATAAGGACCTATGTTGTGCTTATACTTCTGTATATAGTACTCCTTTAGATTTTGTATTTTTGTAGCTTTAAAAATGATGATACTGTCACTGAATTGTGCATTGAATTGAGGGATTTTTCGTAGCCTAATACTATTCGGCGTTAAATAATATAACTATAATGATTTTGTTAATTTGTTTGGTTTTGAAAAGGAAATATATATAAAAATATATATATAACCACATATTTTTTGACACATTGAATGGTACTTTTTGTGCCCTATAGTGCTACCAAATTAAGAAGAGACTAGTGCCCCGCCCCGCCCCGCCTACAATGAAAGACTGGCCAATTGACGAACACCACGCTTGCAACGGATATATTGGCCAGTCTGCGTTGTGGGCGGGACGGGGCGGGGCACAGGTCTCTTCTTATTTTGCTAGCACTATATATATTTTAAATTAACAAATTTTCGTGAATATTGCAGTGAATGAAGAAGAAAAAGGATTGAATATAATTTTCCAGAGTTTAATTAAGTTTTATTTAAAGTAAGAGATGAAAATGATGTTATATATAGTGTATAGGTATGCCTATTTATCTTTGACCAACTTGGAAGTAGACCTACTTATTTTTTCAGATATCCTTGCACTGAATTTCGTTGATGTAGGTTCCTCGATGCAGTTTTCATTGCATTAAATATTGATTACATTTTAAATTGGTTATTAATAATGAAGCAAGAAAGTTGTTAATTTTTACACGGCCACCGTGCATTTTACGTGCCGCAGTCACGCTCTGTATTTTTCCCCTTTACCTCTTTTAATTAGTAATTATTTATATTGAGAATTCCTCTTTTTTGATCATCAACTGCAAGCTTCATTTGGGATGGAATAACATCGTTACATTGATTAAACTTTTGCAATTTTCTTCTCCGGTCAGGATTTGTGTGAAAGCCGCGCGAAAAGCTGTGCACCAACCGTGGTGTCTTTATTCAGTTGCATTCATACATATTTAATGTTGACACTAGCTTGGAATTCAATTTGTTTTTTGCCTTCGTATCGCACATTTAATAAGAAACACCTTTGAAGAGAATGGGAAACTCAGACTGCTTTTCCAGATGCGAGACAAACTGCGGGTTCTTTATACATACAGACACCGATATCGATTCTTTGTCATTTATGATACTCGCTGTAAGTTTGCTACATCTGAAAACACGTATACCTACTAACATACTATGTATTTCTTGCAGTTGTATACAATCACGTGCCAGAATAAACAAAAGAAGAATTCATAACGTGTCGCGGCCGGAAATACGGTACTTTTCATCGCCGTATTGCGGTTTGCATTATTCGCAAAACGGAATGGTATTGTAGATTCAAGTGAATGTGTTGGTCGGATGCAGTTGGTTTTAATGCGAAAATTGTGGCATTTCCACACCGGGGGAAAAAGAGGAGGAATTTGATGGCGAGACTCGTGTACCGCGCTGCGCTTGCAGAGTGCGATAAAGGATTAATTAAGCCCTGAGATGTAATTACAGAGGAAATGAAGATTCTTCATCGTCTTCTATGTCCGTCTCCATCAAGCAATGTATCTCAACGGTTCCTTTATAAAAGATTAACAGGTCTGGGGGGTGGTTTGGTTTGTTTCATCGCAGGGGAGCCTTCTCGCAAGTTGTGTTGGCGGAAAGCCGAGACGAGAAAGGAAGGCTTCATGCCATCAAGTGCATCGATAAGAAGGCCCTCAAGGGTAAGGAGGATTCCCTGGAAAATGAAATCAAGGTACTGAGAAGGTAAAGTGCCCCAAAGCTCTCTCTGTCTCTCTCTCTCTCCGGCTCGAAATTGAAGAAGCAACGATTTGAAGGATCCGGGTAATGAAATGCGGCCGTCTTTCTTCTCCTCTCGCAGGTTGAAACACCCAAATATTGTGCGGCTCTTGGAGACGTTCGAAGACAGAAGCAAAGTTTTCTTGGTCATGGAGTTGTAAGTTGCTTTTTGACATTTATCTGTGTGATCTACATCCGCACCAGTGGGTGAATGTCAAAGTAGCACGATGTAATAAGGTTGATTTGTGTCCTGTCATTAAAGTTCTTCATTTGTTGCACAACTAAATGTTAGGACAAACTTCCTGTAAAATACATTACGGGCAATTGTGTTCCTTGCGGCAAATGGTGCGAGAGCTTACGGTGATGAAATCGCACGGGAAATTCTTGAAGTCTTAAAACACAAACAGACTTTTTCCTTATTAGTTTGCTGGTTTTGAAATTGTGGCAAACATTTAATATATGTAATCATCTTAGCAATTTCAAAACCACGTTCTTTCTTATGGCATGCACGAGCTAACTAATATTATTAACCGAATTTGGAAGAGGAATACGAGGTAAGAGTGTAAATAAACACGTACGGAATACTAATAAGGAAGTTAAATATTACAGGCACTTACCAATCGATTTATACTCCTCCGTATGCAGACAATAAATCAATAAACTGCCGAAGAAAGTTCCCCGGAAGAGTAATCGTAATAATCGATGCTTGATTTTGCTTGGAGTATATTGTAGATAAATTTATAAAGGGTTAGTTTTTGTATCTAAGGCAATAGAAGAATACAGAATAAATATTGCACGGACTTCAGCTTCCAAAGTTAAAGATGCATGAACGCGGGGCCAACGAAGTCACTTTGCTTTATTGCATTCAATGGGTTTCTTAAGCGGAATGCATTTGTTGTCTTTTATGCTGAAGAAATATTAGGACAAAGAAACTGTGTGTACAGCATTCTCTAAGTACACGTTGCTAATAAGGACCTTTGACAAAGGAAGCAATAGAAATGCCTTCTGCAGGAAAAACCGATACCGTTTACAGCGTCTTTGTTGTTTCGACAGAAATGCTAAATTCAAAATCGATGCTCTTTACATATTTATTTGAAGAACCTAACGGAAAAGTGATTCATGCAATTTAACGTTACGGTTTATTAAATTTTCACAATGGTTTACTATGCAAATTTTACAGTTAGATATAAGAATTAGTATTCATCTTGAAGACAACATTTTCTTATGGAGTTATTGCAAAGAGTCCATGTTTTATATCAGGTAAACAAACAAAGAAAGTAATTGTCGATTTATATTATTTGTCTGTATAAATATCGACAAGAACTTTTATTAAAAGATCTCTTTGAATGTTGGCCTTCGGAAATTCAGAAAAGTTTCACAAAATTGTAATAAAATTACATGTCTGATAAATGCAGGCAAGCGTTAGTAATTTTTGATTGTGTTGTGGGTTTTTGTGTGTAATATTTCTTGTTTTACGAAAGTGCAATGAAGGATGCTTAATGAGGCACGTGCCATACGTGTGAATTTGCCATGTGGAAAAATCGACCAGGCTGTTATAAACGAGATAAGGTGCGGAACGGCTCGTAAAAATGAAAAGCGTTTTGCGCTTATATGCAGGGTGACCGGAGGCGAGTTGTTCGATAGGATTGTAGAAAAAGGAAGTTACACCGAGAAAGACGCGAGCCATCTTATCAAACAGGTCCTCGGGGCGGTGGACTACATGCATTCGCAAGGAGTTGTCCACAGAGATCTGAAGGTGAAACACCATTCAAAGATGTTAGGGGGGAAAAGTAGAATATACATTGTTATTTTACAGCCGGAAAATCTACTCTACTACAGTCCCGACGAAGACTCGAAGATCATGATCAGCGACTTTGGTCTGTCTAAGATGGAAGACTCGGGCATTATGGCTACGGCTTGCGGCACGCCAGGATACGTGGGTGGGTTGCCTTTCATTGTATCCGCGGATCGATGATGTTGCCGGCTCCGCGGACAAATTTGCAAATAATGTTTTCCTTTCTTTTCAGCTCCGGAAGTTCTCGCGCAAAAGCCGTACGGAAAAGCCGTCGACGTTTGGTCCATCGGGGTCATATCGTACATCCTGTGAGCTTGTTTAAATTACCAACGATCCGGCTTTAAATGTGAACTGACAAGGTTTCTCGTAATATCACCTTTGGAACTTTCATGCAAATTGTAACATCAACTATTCTGAAATTTGGTGGAATGTTAGTTGATCCAATTTTTGCCAAACACTGCAGTATGTCAGTTCACCTTTAATCGTCATTTTATTATGTTTGCGTACGTGCTAATCAGCTAGTTTCACCGGGTTGTTGAAAGGCTTTGCGGATATCCTCCTTTTTACGACGAGAACGACGCGAACCTCTTTGCTCAAATCTTGAAAGGTGAATTTGAGTTCGATTCTCCGTATTGGGACGACATCTCGGATTCAGCTAAAGATTTCATCAGGCATCTGATGTGTGTAGATGTGGACAAGAGGTTCACTTGCAAGCAAGCGTTGGCCCACCCCTGGTTAGAAATTACATTAATCATTACCTTAAAAATACATTATTATTTGTTTTAAAATCAAAGTTACTACATATTTAATACTGGACTTTGAAATGTTTATGTACTTTGTCCAGCAGTGCCTGCTGTGCAGCTTTATATTATTTATACAGAACAGCGAGTGTTATTTATGAACTATATTTCCAGTAATGCCGAAGTGGCGTTATTCATATTTTATTGACATATTTCCATCGTAAGTTCTCGCAAGTGCCTGTCATCCGCGTAATGATACAGCTGTTGCACTTTGCGCGCGGCGCTTTCTCGCGGATACGGCTCGGCTCACCGTATCGCGCGTTTAGCAGCCGACAGGCGTGATTGATTTTCTGAATTATTGACTAGTGGTGCCGTAACTTTTTTTTTCTTAGGATCTCGGGCAACACTGCCAGCGATAGGAACATCCATAGCTCGGTCAGCGAACAACTGAAGAAGAACTTCGCCAAGACCAGATGGCGGGTCAGTCCGATTTAATCACAACGTGCAGTGAGGGCAAAGAAAGAAAACCAAATACATATTACGGGGTTTCTCTTTCATCGCCCTTACCGCCAGAAATGGCACACGGTTTGGTATTAATGGCGGATTTTATGACAGCAAGCGTACAACGCGGCAGCGGTCATCCGGAAAATGAGGATGCTGGCCATGAACAGCACAAGCGGGTCGATCGACAGCAACGCGGGAGGCCCTTTGCCGCCCCTCGACACTCCGGGTTCCACCCGAAACAACAACGACAGCAACCGGGATGGCAATAAGGTAACCTCGGCTTCTTCCCAGGACGGGGCCAAGGAAGCCGCAGCACCGACCTCTCAAAGCCAGGACTCGGTCACCGTCAAAGTCAACTGTCTTTGAGAGTGACGTACTTAACCGTTTTCGTTGCTGCCCCTTAAGTCATCTCTGCCGGAAGTGTTTTTTAAGTCGACGGTCGGGTGACCGCTTAATTTGTTGCCTCGTTTACGGACAACGGTACGGTAACAGCGCAATGGCGGGATGAACGCGGCCCGATTACGTTGATTGCGGCGTGGGTGTTGGTGTTGGCGCCATCACCCACGGTTGCAGTTTTGCCGGCGGTCAAAGGGGGTATGGTTTGTAAGTGAGAGGTGGTACGTGCGCAACCGGTGGCATAGGGCACTCTGAAATGCCATTTGTCTGGGAAGGAAAAAGACGTGCCGGTGGTCAAGCCAGTACAAGTGCTTGTTTACGGTGGTAAGTGCCCGCTTACCCGGCTTGAGAACCTGTTCGCAAAGTAAAGCGCGCTAACCCTTTTCATCACGAATAGACAATTTGGTTCCAAATTCTTGTTTTTTAAATATAATCAGATTGTAAATGTAATATCAATTGCATGATGGATTTTAATGAATCTTTTTATTGCTGAAATTCAATGGGGTAAGCGTTGCTGGAAATGCTTTGAGAACGCAGGGGTCTGGCCGTAAAATCTCATGTATGTACTTACAGCGGGTATTTACTGTAGATTATCGGAATTTTTTTCGCCCCCTTCTTGGATGACAATCTACAGTTGGTGTTCGTAAGAAAAAGTGTGGCGCGTGTTCAAAGACGCGGCAATGAGAATTCACTTCTTGCCTCGGTTCAGGAGTTGAGTTAGCAGGAAACAGGTGGGAATTGATGCAAAATCTCATATTGGGGAGAATGAAATGCGAGCCAGAATCGATTATGATGAATAATATATACAATGCACTGCTTATTTTATCGATTATTCACATGCGAGCTCTGGTATATCCGAAAGGGAAATAGGTGTCTGTTGAATGGGAAATCTTCAATTCTTTCAGTTCCATTATTATCAATTCCACTGTGTGGTGTATTCCTATATACTTTATTTTCCACATATATAAGGCGTGAATTTCTTTTATAAACACAAGATATTCTTATCGCAGTGCCATTGACAATATTCAATTTATTCCATTTTTTCGGCAATTGTAGATACTTGAATAAGACGAGGTTTTCACTTTTTTCCTGTTTCTAAAAGAAACAAAAAAAGGTTTTTACGCTTTCGATAACAGATGGTGCATCCAATAATGCTATTGTTTAAAAACAAGAAACTTTTTCAATGTACAACCCTGTATTTAAAATTTTAATTTTCTGTTTTGCGCAAAATTGCATTTCTTATTGTAAATCAAATATTTTTCCCGCCATTATTTTGTTACTTTTATAACGGTACTTAATGGATTATGTACAACAATGTTTTTTTCTTCCGAATATTTATGTTTTCATAAAAAATTATTACATTCGTTTATCTGTTTTTCAATTTAAAATATGTCCGGTGCAATTTCTTTTGTTATTTTTGTCTGAAATAGAGAATTGAGGCAACAAGTGACGTCACTGCGGGAGGGGAAAATGTCATCCAATAATATATTTTATTTGCCCGCTTGCGAAATGTGAGTGTAATAATAAGAAAAATGGGAGACAAATTTCGCAATGCCAGAATATCGCGACTATAAATAGAAGCGATTAGCATTTCTCATCGCATAAAAGACGGAGCTTTTTGTGCAAGAAATGCCAGGTTTTTGTGTTGCACGTCCGTCGGGTGAAGCGCCGTGCCGCGTTCGATTTCAGTATATAACGGAAAATGGAACGTTCTCCGTTTTGAATTTGAAAATGGCGCTCGATCGCACGTACGTTCGAGTCGACAAACGACGAATTTGTAAAACCTCGTCATCGATCGCGCTTGGTTCATTCTCAAGTTCTCGGTATCAGGTATGCAAAAGCGTTTACATCCGGTGTCTCGGTCTCCACTTGACCCTAATTACTATTTTCCTTTTTTCCTGGTAATTATTCATTGTGTTCAGCAAATCTTTTGAATCTCTTGCCTAAAACTCGATTGCGGGCGAGGCCTCAATAACATCGATGCAAAGTCAGTGTCCTTGTAGGGTAGTTCGCGTTATTATAGTCGCAGGAAAATACCCTCTATGTATACTAACTAGTGTAGTTGTCGTCTTCATATTTCCTAATTCCAGTTAAAACTAAAGGATCTTCCATTACTAAAATAGTTTAACGCCGCCATTTTGGTTTAGTTCATGCGCAGTTCAAATTTGATTCTGTCCTTCAAATACTAATAGCGGATTTAATATCTCGAAAACTATTAGGACTTTTGCTGGTTTGCACGACTTACAAAAGTTGTTCAAACAGTGAACATTTGAATTTTATCCACCACCTTAAAAAAATACAATTAAACCCGCTATTTTATACATTCATTGCTTGGGGAGCAGAATTTGTTGTGCATTTGTATGTCGATTGTGTTTGAATGTATGAATATACTTTCTCTATTGTCACATTTATTGTAATTTCCTTTATAAAATGCTTGCTGCTCCACTTGTGACAAACTTGTGTAAAATACTGTACGTATAATTGTTTAAAAATTCGCTTTCCAATCAAATTTATTTCCATTGAATATTTGTAAAATATTCGCATTTCCCTAAAGGACATTCTATAAATATATAAAATATATATTAGGATAGAATTAGTATTTTTCCATTTTATACTTTTTACTACTGTGCTGCTGAAAGTAGTTCATTGCTGATTATATCCGAAATCAAGCAATCCATTAATTCTTTAAAAAAAAACTTCTATACAGTACTTTATCGATTACGAATTATTCCTGTTGTGAAAGTGATGTTCATGTAAATAGGTAGTGACGTCACGAAAAGGTACTGTGTATATGGCTATATTTTTCATCTCTTATAACCATGAATGAACTTGCATTTGCATATCGAACGCAAAAGCAAAAGAACTGTGATTTTACGAGTCCAGATAGGGGTTATTATACAGTGCAGATCAAATATTTGGCGAATTTACAAACAAAAAAACCTTAATTTGCATCTCGGGAGAAATTAATTTGTTGCTTCATGTGCAAAAGTGTCGCCAAATTTCTGATCCTCACCATAAATACTTGTGAAATAACTCGTATGGACACATGGCTTGAAGTACATAATTAATGTTTAGTACTTACTAAATTGTATTTGCCTCGAATATATCACTTAATTTTTATTTGTGTAAAACGGTTCACATCTCATTTTTGTCCTGATGCAATTAAAATCACTGTTTACCGCCAAATTTTTATCTGTCCTGAAGAAATAGTGCATAAACATTTACAAAAGTTCGTAAAATGCGCACTTTCATAAAAATAGCCTGTGCACGCCGTGCAACAAGTGCGCCATCCAGCGGCTGTAGTTCCAATCAAGCCAGCCCTACTATTCTCAAATTTTCTTATATGACCGCGCGATGACGTCACACCTTTTGCATGCAGAACATTTGCAACATCAGAATGTATTGGTGTATGACGTCATCAGAACGTTCGAATGGACGATGTCTTGAATACAAAGGCGCTTTGGTGTGAAGATATAAGTGTTTTAAACTACAGGATGCCCTATGAATGAGCTTTGTGATGGAGGGTGTGTAAGTGCCTCCGTGGCGCAATCGGTTAGCGCGTTCGGCTGTTAACCGAAAGGTTGGTGGTTCGAGTCCACCCGGTGGCGGTACTTCTCATTTTCCTTTTTCTTTTCTCCGAATTGATATTGAATTAGAAAAATTCATCCTGAGATATAAACGAACAAGTATTGTTTGATTGTTTTTTAATGTTTTTCATAACGCAAATATGCTTGTGGAGTGTTACAAACGCTTGCTAAATTTGGATTTAGACCGAAGAAGGAATACGAAAATGTATTTTCATTTATTAAATTTGTAAGAAATGTGAAAAAAGAAAAAGTAAAATGGTGTTTCCGCCCGGGATCGAACCGGGGACCTTCCGCGTGTTAGGCGGATGTGATAACCACTACACCACGGAAACACATGCTTATAGCTGCTATGTATACGCTATTTGAACTATACAATTGTTGAAATCGGTCGAATGATTTCACGCTGCTTTTTCCACATGAATCTCGCGATAAATATTCAAAGCCATTAAGGGAGCTAAATTTTATTTTAATTCCAAATGATGATACAAAATTTGTCTTCAATTCACTTTTCACCATCGTCGTTTGCCGTCTTCACTGAAGAGACTTCTCATTGTCGGACTGAAAATATTGAATGCATCTTGTACAGAGCAGCAGCTAAAAAGTAGCTCCATATTGACAATTGTTTACAACTTTTGTGTATTTTCTACTGAATTTGCGTGAAGCAAAACAGTGGTCCAGAATAAAAGTTGTTTCAATACAATAAGGAGCATCTTTCCAGATATTTTGAAATTTAACTTTCACACAAGTTATACCTATGTTTCTGTTTCCTATCCCTATCCAATATTGACGCCACTTCCTTCACTTTTCTTTTAGGAACATGCTTGAAAGCAAGATTCCAATCGCCAGTCTCCTTGATGTCCAGCATGATCTTCATCATCTGATCCAAAGTCAGTGTCTTGGCACCCAAGCCCCAGCTGTACAAATGATGGAGGATATGAGGTGATGAATTACAAATGAAGGTAACACCGGATACTAACTCGAGATAATCATCAAGCGGCAGCTTTTGCATGGCTATTCCTTCTCGCTTGGCCTTTGCGAGACTGACAGCCGCTTGCACGGATTTGTCAACGATTCCACCTGAAATCGAATTGCAAAGGTATGAATGCCCAGTGATCCAGGGGCCAAGAATGTGAGGAGCGTGTGAGGTAACAGGTGGTCTTTATATACCAATGACGTAAACGATCTTCGGGTTGTATCTCTTCATGGGCGTGTTGCAATGAGGGGTCAAGTACACCAGCTGGTCTTTTGGGAACAAATCCAGGTAACTTTTCTCGGTGATATCGAGAAGACAGTTGTTGGCCCTCAAGTTCAGGAGGAATTTGTCCAAGTACTTCATGGTAGGCAGGTCCCACCTTGCGTTGCATAACATTAGGTGGAATTGATGGCGGTAAACTCTGTTGGCCGCGTAGACCTCCATCATCTGCTCGGCAGTGTTCTTGCACTCGGGCTTGGTCATGTCCTCATCGTACCCCATGTCGTAGACCAGTTTGGGCCCAAACTGCATGGCATTTATCTGCCAGTGGTTGTATGTCTGCAACATTGTGGATTCCCTTAGAAATAAGTGCATCGTGTTCTTGTTCAAGCCGTACTCTTCGGTGTTAAGAGTACGGGAACCGGCATTGGGGTCTTCGGTGGCCAAGTTTTTGGCCTCTAGTTCCCTCATATGTCGTTTCTCCAGTTTCTTTTGAGCAGATTTGGAACGTTGCTTTTCTTTAATGCAAAGAAACTTGTAGAATTTTTTCCTCTTGCTCCTGGAATCCAATTCGAGGATTTCTTGCCATGCGGAATCCGGGATGATTTCAGGCACCATTTCACCTGACTGGCGAAATGTTTCAAATTCGAGTTTGAGGATGCCGATTCTCCTAGCTTCATCTTTCAAATTGCTGTCACCATCAGTGCTAGTTTTGGAAGGTAACTGTTGGCTGCCTGCTGCAGCACCAAGTGAGTGCACATCATTTGCATGGCAGAAATTCCGAATTGCGTTCGAAAAATGGCGTAATAACTGCAAAATTGCGCAACAGACATGAAGAAAACAAAAAAATTGTGTTTAAATTGAAGTTAAGTAAAGAATAAATAGGCTTTCTCTACCATGGTTACGCGGGGACGAATCATTGTCATGCGGCGGATTCAAAATTCGTGAATGTTGCATGGGGCGCGCAACTGTATTGCGCGTATTTATATATCACGCAATAGTATTGTGTGCAGCACCAGTTTTAGTTACGCGGCGGACGGGCAACATATTGCACACAATGTGTTGCAGTGCAGCATAGTTGCGTGGCATCAATATACCACAGCTTGCAGAGGGATGTTGCAATGTTCCTTTTGGACTGCCATACCAGTTGCAGCCAATAACGACAGCCAATAGCTGCAAAGGATTTTTCGTATTGAGTGACGTCATATACGTATATCCAATCGACGCGATGGATGACAATTTGGTGAGACTACCTGTTGATATACGTATCGCTGTACCTTGTCACAGTCGCAGAATGTTCCGCTGTAAACGTGACGTCATCAGCACTATGATAACAGGCGGAGGCGCTGTTCCTGCGATTCGGCGCGCCCCGGCGGCGCGATAAATGGCGGCGTTCTGAATTCATTCAGATGCAGAGATGAGCTTTACTTTATCGAATTTGTGTACGAAATACGAAGTTGACGATGCCATCAGGAATACTGAAGATAAGGTTGTTGTTTTGAGGTTTGGACGCAGTTGTGACACCGATTGTATGGTTTTAGACGAAATTGTGAGTCGATTTTCGAAAGTTCTAGATTTGAAACTGCTGCATTTTGTGTTAATTCCTAAAATGCCTTTTTTAAAATGACAGTTGCAAAAATGCGAGGCACTTCTAGCGAATATGGCAGTCATATATGTCGTTGATGTGGATCAAGTTCCTGTCTACACCAATTATTTTGATATTTCCATTGTACCTTCCACGGTTTTCTTTTTCAATGCTCAGCATGTCAAAGTGGATTATGGGTATCATTTCTGCAATACATTTAGGTTTACTATTGTTGAATATAACATTGAATATTCTGTGCCACACAGAACTCCAGATCATACGAAATTTGTGGGCTCCTTCAGAAACAAGCAGGATTTCTTGGATCTAGTGGAAGTGATATTTCGAGGTGCTATGAAAGGAAACTTGATGATTTCTAGCCCAATTGACATGAGAAATATTGCGAAATACGATCTGTTGTATAAGAATTTCTGATATACCAATTGTATGGCTGCATAAAGTTTCAATGTAATATGTAAATGAAACTTTGTAAATATTTGTGAAATACATACATATGTTTAGTCCTTCCCAATTCCAATTGCTTATTGCAATATGTATGGGTCTACAAAATTGTTTTATTTTTATATAGCAGAACAACATAAAGACTGTCTTTATCGCCATCTGGCGAAAAATGTAAACATATCGGATGATTCCACAAACAAATATTTTTGCTGCTTTGAAACTGATATTGTTGAATCAATTCAATACACTATCTCAATACATTTGCAGGTGTAATTTCACTGTGTAATATTTGCGTGGTTTCTGCAGTTTTTGTTATAACACCTAAATGTGGGACAGGATAAATTTAAAAACTTGTTGCTTATCTCAAGGATTTAATGATAACGAAATAATATTGTATTATTTTATTCGAATTCCCGATTTTGTGTAAGGATTAAGGTTTTTTTTGAACACATATTGAATGAAATTGTACACATTTATTATCCGTATAGTGCAGTATAAGCTGTTTTTCAATATTTAATTTGCGTGGATAAAGTCGCGCACCGTCTAAAGGAGTTTTGAATTTTTGAAAACGTTCGATTTTCCGTTGGAACAGGTAGAACGTTTTTTTCTTCCCAGGGATATTTTTGCGAAGCTGGCAACAGCGGATCATGGAATGCGGCCATCTTTATTCTCACTGCCGGTTTTTGGCGCTGCTGCCTGCCGCTCGTCGTCATAACGTTGGTCGTGATTTTTGCAATCGGTCCTGGTTTCACTTTTCAAAAATGATGGCAGGATTGCCCCGTCGAATAATCAAAGTAAGCATTGCGTTCGGAATTTTCCCCGTCATTTCTGTTTGAATAACCGAGAAGTGTGTAATACGTAGCAGTGCCGCGATTAATACGTGCTTTTGGTGACGTTGCGATGACAAAAGCCTAGGGTTTTGGTGTAATATTTCACCCGATATCTGGAATATTGATGAGGATTAACGAGTGTTTGTTTTATTAATAGGAAACCCAGCGTTTGATGCAAGAACCTGTTCCAGGTATTAGTGCTGTCCCCGATGAACAAAACGCTCGTTACTTCCATGTAGTTGTTGCTGGACCACAAGGGGTATAATTCGTAGCAAAAATCGCGTGCAACAGCAGCAAAAATCTAAAACGGAATATGTGTTTTTTATTCGCAGTCTCCTTTTGAAGGCGGTGTCTTTAAATTGGAGTTGTTTCTTCCTGAAGAGTACCCAATGTCAGCTCCTAAAGTGAGGTTTATGACCAAAATTTACCATCCTAACATAGACAAGCTAGGCCGAATATGCCTAGATATTTTAAAAGGTGAGACGGCATCAAAATGCAGAAATTATCTACTGGAGATTTAGTGCTTGGCAGAAGTTTCAGTTCACGGATCATTGAAACTTGACACCTGTGTTTATTAATTTCTTTTACAACTTTGGATCCAAGCCTTCTGAATGACTACGATACGTTATCCTTCCACCAATTTTAGATAAATGGAGCCCAGCTCTGCAAATTAGGACGGTGTTGCTGTCCATCCAAGCCCTTCTGAGCGCTCCGAACCCGGACGATCCGTTGGCGAACGATGTTGCCGAACAGTGGAAAGTTAACGAAGCGGAAGCGATTAGAACAGGTTTGCTGGTTTAAACACTTATTTGAAACACGAACAAACAGTGGCGGAACCTTCCGATTTCCAGTAACTGTTTGAGAATGATCTTAAATACAAATGATTTCATAGCAATGCTACCCAGATTCCTATTCAACAATTATTTTACTACAATTTCATAGAGTTTATTTCCCTGTTGGTAGCAACTCAACAATATATAAGGGATCATCCATAAAATACGTTCGCTAAAATCGCTGAAATTTGTACCCCTCCCCCCCGTTGTAACAAAGTTGTAACCTTTTCCGGTAAAAGACATGCATTTATGATATGCATAGTAAAGTTAATAGTAAAGAAAATAGAATTTTCTAATGGATAAAGTTTCAATGTACTTTGTGTAAAAAGGAAATTCGGGTTTGCACGGTAATGACGGGAAAAATTGATGAACGTACACATTATGGAATTATACCGTCCCCTCTCATTTTATCGTACACTTTTGTCACAGCCACCAAAGACCCCCCCTTAAGGCGAACAAATTTTTATGGATGATCCCTAACCGTGTTGAATGGGATCATTGACGTTTAGCGTGGAATTCTAAGTTTTTAATTGGCTTAAATTGTTGAAGCTCGAGAATGGACAAGAATGTACGCGATGGGAAACTGACCAAACTTAACCGTGATAACGACCTCATCGGACATTAGCGCCGAGAAGGATGCTGCGGTCAAGGGGGAAACAAAGCGAGGGGGGGAAATTATTAAAAATGGGCGCCGCGATCATAAAGCAAGAGTGTGTAATTTCTAAAAGCTAAATTCTGTTTAAATAAACAGAAATGAGTCCGTCATGTGAATCTTTGCCACGAGGAAGTAGCCAACTTCCATGGTATTATCACGGCGGTAAGATGTTGCTGGTCATTTCTCATCTGTTAATTTAGAAAAAAAAAGCGAAAAGCCTGTACATACTGAACCAGACGTGTTCCAGTGTACGTAGTCACGTTCCGTTTAGAACCAAAACCGCACAGTCAGTTGTCAATAAAAAGCCGAAAAAAGAAACCATCTCGTATCCACCAATCACCTAGTTTTTAATTCATAATATCTTTGACCGGCTTAATCGACGGCCATTCACATATATTAACGGCCATCGCTAGTTGACCGTGATCATCTGCGGGCAGTTGATGCCGTTGCCGCAAGGGAAGTTGCGCACCCTGTCCTCGTAGTGGTCAAACAGCAAAGGAAGGCGGCAAAATTGGCATTCCTGTTGAGGAACGAGGGAAAGTGAGATACGATGTTAGATGATGTACGGTTAAAGTAGTTAGTTACCTTGGTGCAGACAGGGACGTTGAGCGGAAGCCCGAGGTCCTGCCACACCTTGGTGAGGTCGGCAACGAACACGTCTATCATGTCGAAAGTGTGATGAGGAGTCGGGGCGATGCGCAACTTCTCCTCGCCGCGCGGCACGGTCGGGTAGTTGATGGCTTGCACGTAGTGGCCGTGGCGGGACATCAGTTCGTTGGACACCCGGTTACTGTACCACGGGTCACCGACTTTGACGGGAATGATGTGGCTCGGGCAGTGTTCCACCGGAAGACCCGCCTTGGCGAGTTTGGAACGCAGGTACTTGACGTTATCCTGGTGACGGGCGCGAAGTTCTCGCCCTTCGTCACTCCTTAGGATCTGCAACGTTTGGGAGTTTTAAACCGGAGATTGATTGGGGAATGAAAAGATGGGTTTCATTTTCAAAGTACCCGGACGGCGGTCAGAGCCCCGGCGAGGACCGTGGGCGGCAAGGAAGTCGTGAAGATGAACCCGGCCGCGTAACTTCTTACGACGTCCACTAGGGTACCGGAACTTGCAATGTAGCCTCCAATGTTACCAAAAGCTTTCCCTGTCACAACAGTAACATATTTTAATGTAATGGTTATCTTAAGTGTCCTAGGGTAGGTGGAATGTAAAATACAGTGGTTAGGTACCTAAAGTGCCGGAAATGATGTCCATCTTGTGAAGGACCTCGTCCCTTTCACCGACACCCGCCCCGTTGCGGCCGTAGAGTCCGACAGCGTGAACCTCGTCCACGAAGGTTATTGCGCCGTAACGGTGGGCCACATCGCATAGATCCTCCAGTGGACATATGGCCCCTGATGGTTATTTGCGCAACGTTGCATAATTTTTACAGTTGCATAAACCGTTACTAAAGTCAATCGTAAACTAACCTGACATGGAGTGGACGGTCTCGAAAGCCACTATCTTCGGCACCGTTGGATCCACTTGGCGCAGCAGCTTCTCCAGATGGTTCGGGTCGTTGTGCCGGAAGACGTGCTTGGGCACGCCGCTGTTGCGGATACCTTGGATCATGGAAGCGTGGTTGCCCGCGTCCGAGAAGATCTGGCACCCTGAAAACCATCCATCTCTCTTTCCTCAAACATATCCAATACGGCTTCATCGTTGGCGCAACACGAACCGGGAATGGCTTTGGCCAGAGTGAAAAGCGTGGAGTCGTTGGCCACGAAACACGAGGAGAACAGCAAGGCCCCTTCCTTCTGGTGCAAGTCGGCCAATTCCAACTCGAGGGACTCGTGGAGTGAAGAGTTACCGGAAATGTTACGCGTCCCACCGGCCCCTGAACCGTAGTTTTCCAGAGCGTTCCTGTAATGTGCGGGAGAACGGCTCTCGGTTTAACGGAAACGTTCGCCGGATCGCAAGTTACTTTTACTTACACGACCGCTTCCTTGACCTTAGGATGACGACTCATGCCCAGGTAATCGTTGCTGCACCAGACAGTTACCGGCCTCTCGCCTTCGCTCATCTCCTTGGCGAAAGGAAAGTTCTGCGCAAGACGGTTCACTTTCTTAAACACCCGGTACGAGTGGTCTTTCTTCTTCTTGGCTATTTGCTCCTGGAAGAAGTCGTCGTACGGGAAAACGCCAAGCTGGGAATCTACAACAGCGAAGTTCCCAAGAATTAAAAGACTAATGAAAGGTGCATATTGTTAGGAGCTTTGCCAGAAAGATTAAGAAAAACACTATCTCGGATCCGTATTCAAGGTTGCAATAGGTTACAGATTATAATAATAGTAGTATGCATCATTGGAATCACTCCAAGTTTAAGTGCAAAGCAACTACATAAAATCCAACCAGAGATTAAGCCTACAGACCAGTGAACCAAGAAAACAAAAGACAATAACAATAACAATACCTTTCTTCTCGTTAGGCTTCGGAGTGGTAAGCTCGATGATGTCCTCTTGGACCGCGGTACTAGCCGCGGTAACCATCAAAGCAATGGGCCCTTTGGATTCTTCGGCGAGGAAAGGGCACTTGTTGCTTTTGTTCCCTGCAATATTAGTCGCACAATTAAATATGAAAATATATAGTTGGATATGGGCGCTTTGGTACCTTGCGAGACAGAAGACAAGGAGGATTCGGTGGACATGAAACGGCCCATGACCGGACACTTGTCCCCGTACATTTTCAGCAAAGATGTTCCATAGTTTCTTAAGAAGTTGGCAGGAAATCTTGTTAGGAATGGGCAAGACATGTTTCCAACTACAGTCACTGCAAATTAAAGGACAAGTGGAAGTTGAAATTGGTAAATGAGAAGTGATTTTTTGAACGCCTGTGCTACTTATACGCAAGTTGTAAACTTTGATGGCCTCTTTTCAGAGCGAATTTCCTCCTGTATTTCTTATTACTATTTACAATGGAGGTCAACGGATTTTCGCTGTACAATTGGTACCACCTTACCATGCCCACATCAAATTGTAAAGTATTGACCCAAATGTAAGCACCCATTATAATAATATGTACTTTTAAACCACTTGATTGTAGAATATTCTAGACTCAGTTCAACGCTTAGCAAATGCCTATTTAGGAATGCTCACATATGTCTTGGAAGTTTTAATTCGCACTGCGACTTGCTTGAATTATGTACCAAATATACCATATGTTGCGTATGACGTCATGTTTTTTTATTGCGATAAGTTAAATAAATAGATGCTGAAAGAGAAAAGTACACAAGTGATTTTAAAAATCATTTTTTAAAAGTTCAAGGTAAATGTTCTTTATTTTTCAAACTCCAAAGTAAATTTTCAAGAATAAAAGCTACAAACGCCCATGTTAATTACAAATTTGAAATGCTCAATCTTAAGAGTTATCCGAGACAATTTTACTTTTTAAATAGGTGAAACGACATTGGAAAGTAATAGATGGTGATTTTTATGTAACCTGTTCAGCCATTTCGGTTCTATATATCTCTGCCAAGGACAAAACATAATCTTGAATCGTTTATTTCCAATATAACTTCAATATAATAAGAAACTTATAAGACATTCACCCTTTTTTCCATGTTCAATTAACACAATTAATGTAATATATTTAATTGTAACCATGTTCCCTTTTGCATCGAGGACAATTTGACAGTAATTAACTGGTTTATTGTGATTCCACAATACACTATATTCCACAAGATAATATACTATAACAGTGTAAAGTTATACCGTTTTAAGTTGTGCTTATAGGTGGCGCTGTTTGTCCCTTCGTAAGATAATTCTTAAATGAAATACAAGTTTAATGCAAGTCACTGCCAAGAAACTTTTCAAAATCCCAAGAAACGAATAGGAACAACAGGAAGTTCCTTGTGTATTATTATGCAGTGGAAGCAGTCAACCTTTATTTGCTTTATTGTTGAGGGATCATCCAAAACGAATGTCGCTTTTGTTTAATATTTTAAGTCTTACTTTAGTAATAGTGTAGATATACGGAAAAGATGGGCAATTTGAGCATATGTTCACAAGGTTTTCTTTAACATAACTTGTGTGTAAAATTTCAGAAATATAATATTAAAATGCCACGTAGTGTTTCTTCACTTGACCTGATTTTTGTAATTGGGGGGGGAAAAAGTAAGTTTTGTATCATACCTGCTGCAGGTCGGTATCAGATGGATGATCGCAGACTTAAAAGTGATTGGTCCTCTTGGAAACCAGCAGACAACCTGTTGCAAATAACCACAGTACGCTGCTTATATTTGAAAACTGGCCAATGAGGCGGGATAAGCCACGCCCACTGTTGATTTCTATGAAATTCAAGAGTAACAATGGATGACGAAAAAGCCCAGGTGTGTGTGTATGTGTTACCATCCATACAGTACCAGTATTTGATTTATCTTACATTTTTCCAGACATATTTACGATCAAAACATCATAAAAATCAAGGTCATCCATTCAAGTTCAAGAGTTTGACATCATTCATTCTAAACCCCTGGTAAAGCTTTAGTATGTTTATTGTATTCACAAACTGTCATGTTTGCGAATTTCAAGTTTTGAAAATTCAAAATGGCTCCCAAAATGCCCCCTACTATGGCTGGAAAGGTCAGGCAAATTATGTATGGTGAATAGCTGATGTAAAATGTCCAGAACTGGATAATTTCAAAGTGTTATAGACGAAATTTTCAATAGGCTATTGGCAGTTGCTGGGGTTTTAAATCGGTCGGCCAATCATGTGAAACAAGGTTTTTCCAAAACAGCTGGTTCAAAACCAATATTTCATTTCAACAAATAATGTCATTTCATGAAACATTTGACACTCTACCAACAGTTGCATAATACACAGGGACATGTCCTGAATTTTGTAATGACAATACATTTGCGCACTGCAAAGTACAAAAATCCTATTTTTGCTCCATGGTACTTTGGAATTATGAAGCATATAAATGGAAAATAAAATATGAGGCTAAATTATAATGCAATAGCAAGTGACAAGAATCAAGGGCGACTTTTACATAGCAGAATTGAATTATTTCCAAGGTTATAGAGTGAATCGTCATTTGCAGTACGATTAATGAATTAATTGTTCTTTTAAATAGTGCAGCAATTTAAAAACTGCTGAATAATCTTTTGTCAGTATAAAAGGTTTTTCATGACAAATTTCATATTCTGGACGAAATTCAAATGAGGGAATTTAGGCAGTTTAGATAAAACAATACATTTGCTGTCACTTAGTTGTGGTTTCATTTGACACCACTAGATGGCGTAAAATATTAATACACATGCGTGTCAAGAAATGCGAAAACTGCCATAAATTATAGAAAGTGGTAATAAGGTTCACGTTCCTGGTATTTGCTAAATTATTCTATTATTTTGGCAGAGTATTTCAAACTGTTTTTGAGTGTCTACCAACTTTTCCATTTACCAATCCAGGAAGTGAGTTCCACGAAATGGATCCGCATCCGTAGCTATTTCAAATTATCCGCAACACGCGCCAATACAGAAATTATCGTTACGATTACACAATCAATGTCTAAAATTGAACCTAGTTTTGCCAACTCCTGTTCTGGCTTTTATATCGCAAATACGCCATAAAATGACATTTAAATACTATAAATGTAATTGGATCCGCACACCGAAATCTAATATTGCATCAGTTATTTTGCTAATTTGGTTTCTCTTATAATTAGCCGAATCTTTTATTTCACAATCCCCGCGTTTTTTCCATAATTACACATTTACAAACCGAGATATATCAATGATTTTTACCTAAATGAGAATCAAAGCGGTTCCAAAAGCCGAAGGTGTCGTGAATGCAGCGTCATGCGCTCACCCTGGTGGGGTAAATGTCAACGACCGGACGCAGCCGCAGCGCCGCCTGTCCGCCATTTCTGTCTTCGAATTCGAATGAAAGCGCGCGCATAAGTAGGCCTAAATCGAACAACCGTTGACGCTAAAGACGGACAACAATATTTGAGTGCACATAGAACTTTACATCTCGATTTATTTCATTTTTAAACAGGGAAACCAGTAAATGAAACGCGTTTTGGGATTATTACATGATGGTGCAATGGCAACACAACCATTGCCGTATGGAACGCCGACTACGTGCATAAATTAACGGCGTCTCTTCCTTTCTCTTCCCGCCAACATTACTTTCTCCTGCACCCGACATTCCGGACAAGTTCAGTTTCTGTCAAAATGTAAGTAAAAAGGTATTCTTATTACCCTAGTGGCAGATATAAGCCTATACTATAGCTATATCACTGAAAAGGCTCTCTTTGTTCAGATGTCTACCATTCAAAATGGCTTCTTTATGACAAAAAGAATATAGTTTAGGTTAATATTTGTCTGTACCATTAAACAAAGAATCACATTTATGGATCAGGCGAGAAATATGGTGAATGGGTATCAGTTTGGCGCTGAATGCAGTAGAATATAGGATTTCACATCAGAAAACCTTTCTCTAACTGAAGGCTTCACTTGCAACAAGCTTAGTTCAAAATAAAACCTGGAGTCACGTGACTCGAAGGTGTCGACCATTTTAGTATTCCAACATATTTGAGCCGAGGACAACAGCCCCAAACATTATTTACAGTCCACTGATAAGAGTTAATACCTCTTCGTCCCCGTGGCTGTGGGGGGCGGGGTCTCCGTAGAAGCCCCTCAGGACATGTGTATTTGTAATGCAGCCCAAAGCGCCACCTGGTGAAAGAAGTCCCAATGAATGACCATTAATATGTATAAACTACATTTGATGCCATATATACTTTATTGGAAAAGGGGGGGTTGAATCTTACTGGTAGTTGTTTCCGGTTCGGTAGCATGAAAGATCTCCGTCGCCAGCGACACCTGGTGGCCAGTACGTGCACCCGGTCTATTGTTTTCGTAGCGATGTCCAAGGGTGTCCACGTCCTCCGAACCACATTCAGAATCACTTTCCTCAACTTCATGTACCACAATTTCATCAGTTTCCGGTTCTGTGCACAGGCGGTAGTACTGTGATACGGCACCAGGGGGCGGCGGTGAGATTTGCTCGCTTTTTGACGCCATTTCTTGATCTTGCTGGTCTTTAAGTTTGGTGGGTTGGGGGCGGGGAGAAGATGCGTTTATTGATACAGGATTGGTTCCTGCTCCGGTTGCAGGATACCAAACGTATGGGTGCCAAACAACAGCTGGCAAAGCGATCGATGAACCTTTAATAAGAAAAGAAAAGTCAAAGTTGATCTTTGAAGCATATGGCAGGCTGGGGACATAGTTTAATTGTTTTTTATTTTGCCATAAGTGGCGCTGCACTCAACTAAGATCTTCGGAAGTTTGTACAATACCTTGTAGGTGATTGATTACATTTTAATTTCTGTATAATCTACGTGATTGACCGATTATGGGTGAGCATCCTAGTCGAGTGTTGCGCCACATGTTTTTAAGCTTTCGTAATAATTAAGGTCGTGCCACTTAACTTGCATTGAAACCACTTTATTTTAATTCATATATCCTGTTTATACGTTTGCCATGGTTTTATTTAAGGCGTGGCCTAATGGTAGTCCAAGAATAAACTTTCCAATTTTCGGAAGTTTGAAAAAAATTGCCTAAATTGGAATATACAACCTCTGGCGATGGCCACCAGGTGGCGCTGTCGGGATTGGGCGTTCACCGGCCTCAAGGAAAACGCCTGAAATGTAATTAGTATTGCATTCTATTACGACATTTGGAATGGAATTGGTGACGCGTTCGATGACGTCACTGACCGGAACTGCTAGCAGCAAAGGACCCTGGGAAACGCGATGGCCGCGATCGTTCCAATCGAACTCTCCACTTTTCTGTCGATCTTTGAGGGATTGTGGCACGAAAGGAGGAGAATCAGCAGACAGCTTCTTCACTTGCACTCTCACTTCGCCCGGTTCATCCACTATCAAGGTTTCTATTTTTAGCTTTTTCTCTTCGCTTAGGCTTATTAAGACGTCTTTTTTTTAAGCCTAATCTCGCTTATATATACCACGTTCCTGCTGCAGAACCGAATCCAACGGCTTCCACTTGATCTTCTTTCGCCCTTTCCTTCCCATCTACATGCGTGGTGGATCGGTCCAGCGGTTGGAACGCAACTTCGCAAATCGTTCCTATAGGTAAAGAGCAACCTAGAACCCGTGACGTCACAAATGGAACAAAGCCAGAGAAAAGCGATCATATTTAGAAGCTCGAGTTTTTTTTTTTATTTTCGTTTCTTCTTTTTTTTTTGTTCTTTACAACTTTTTTTTTCATCTCGTACAAATTTTGCCAAGTGACTGATGACGTCGTCGTTTTGAGATCAGAATTCTTTGTAGGACAGAAGTGTCCAGCTCAAGGGGCCCAGAGATCTTTTGTTGGACTGGTTAAAGGCTTAAAAAAAGGGCACATTATTGGTTTGCAAAAAAAAAAAACTAAAATAGTAAATAATAAGAAAGTCAATCATCGTCGAAATTGCTGCGCAAACTATCCATCTTTACAAGTCTCGGAAGACTGGAAAATGGACGAAATTATAAAAGCGGTTTTGATACAAATTAATACTGGAATCTGAAAACGAGAGTTTGGCAGCAAAGTCTCCGCGCTGAACTTGCAGATACTGCGCGTCACCGACAATTTGTGGGAAGTTAACGCAAACTATTACCGTGTTGTAAACGTTTGGTATAGTACAGCATCGTGAACGGAGTATCGGTGCCCCTCTTGCAAACGCACCAAGTACCCCATTTTTTTTTAAACGGAGAGATTAGGGCCCGTGAGAAGCTTCCAAATGCATGTCATATCACAGATTCGACGCGAACGCACATTTCGCTTGGCCCCACTATAAACTAACAGCTACACCTACGAGTGTCTTACGAACGCAGGTCATAAAATACAAAAGAAACGGGTGTAAAAAAAAAGAGAAAGTGAAAATGCTAGAGTTTGGCAGCAGGATGGAATCGCAAAGCCATTGCGGGCCATCATTACGACGAGGACGACAAAGATCGCTTTCGCTTCCAGCAATCGGGGAAGAGTTTCTTCTGCTGCTCGGCGAGGAGTCGGGCTTCGTCGGCGAACACGTTGCGCTCTTCGCTCGGCATGCGCTTCCACGTGTCGCCCAACAGCACGCTGATGGCCCTGTTGTCTTTTCCGGGGTGCAGTTGCGTGTATTCCACTCGGTACTTCTTGGCGAAGAGCATGAAGCCGTTCATGGGCCGCTTGGGGCGGGCACCGTCCGCCACCAACCCGTACGGTCGTTTGGTGGGAGATGTAGGCGGAGATACGAGAAGACCTTGAAGATCCTGCCGTTGCTGGCCCACCGGTAAAAGCGATCGTCAATCTCTAATCTCTCGCAAACCTTTTTTGCTCTTTGATAACGTAAGCGTACAAACC
>WWPM01023929.1:0-13506 GCA_023279145.1 Glomeris maerens
TTTTGCCCAATAGATGGCGGAGTTTTTCATGGAATTCCATGACAAATACTCCACGTGAAACTGCAGGATGGCTGCGAAATATATGGAATATTTGGTCCCAGACAAAAAGGTCCTCATACATAAACTGTGAAGCGAATTGACCGATTTCACTAATGCTCCGCCCATGGAATTAGCCCCGCCTACGGGCTGATGCATGCCACAAAATCCAAAATGGCGGATGCAGTGAGGACAGGATTCACTCAATCCCTACCCAAATTGAAAGATTTAACCTCTGCTGGTTACCTGAATCTATTTCCCGCGTTTTTCCTGCATTTTCCATGTGATATTAATCACATTATCGTTTTCATGTGTTGAATTTACCCTATTACTACCACTTCTACCGTTATAATGACATTAATTTTTATAATAATTTTAGGAAAATCTACAAAAACAATTTGATTAAAAAATCCTATATGCTTAGTTTTATTTCTGCATATTTTTTATGAAATTATTATTAAAGAATGCATTCCTAGAATTGCATGTGTGAGCTATCCTTTGAGCTGTGTGACTTCATATTCTAATGTTCAATCCAACAATGGTTTAAGCACAAATTTTCAAATACAATAATTTGAGTATGTTTGTACATAGTTCAAACAAGACTAAATAAAAAATATGTAACAAATAAAAAGATTTGTATTAAAAATAACATTTTATATAAAAAAGTAATGTGTACTGGTACGTATATTTAACTAAATATAATTTTTTTGTTACACAAAATTGATAAAAGCCGACTAATGAGCAAAAAATATTTAATATTAAAAAAGGATATAAAATATATTGAAAATATTATTTTGAGCCAACATTTAGCATTATTATAACATTTTCAGAAATATATTAAAATATTATTTAATATAAAAAAATTTTTCTAAATGTTAGAAAAATATTATTTTGGGCAGACATTCAGCATTATAATAACAGTAATATAACATTTATCAAAATATTACCATAATATTAGCAGATAAATAAAAAAATTCCGACCAGAAACTGTTTTTCCTTGTTTTCCCTTTTTCCCTCTCTTTTTTCCAAGAAATCGGTCACCCTGTAGATTTGCAATATAACTGTACTTATTGCTTGGGAAGGTAGGAAAATTGACTTTTGTCCCACATTCGATCTCAAATTAAGGACACAATAATATATAACTATTTTAATGGGTGCAAGCTCATGCCTACACTATAGAAACAGTCCTCACTGTAGCCGCCATTACTATAAAGATCTAGTGAGCTGCTCCAAGGACAACGCATTTGTGGTAGCCAATGGCAGTTCACTGAAATCGGTCAATTTGAAGTACCAGTTATTTTCAAATTAAAGCATATTGCATGGTTCACAACCTGTCAAGGCTAATTTTTCCAAATATTTCTCCCAAGACTTACAAACTGCTCTGGAATGTCCAATTCGTGAAAATGATTGCATGTTTTTTTAATACTGGAAATTACCAGATGCCTAATAAAAAAAATAAGCTTGACAGGTTCTACAGAATCACATGGTGAACAATATATGTACATTCTTCAAATGGCTTTCATTTCTTGGGGAGTTTGCACACGATGGACCACCAATTTCAAAAAATGTAACACATTCAGTAATTTTTTACAAATCGATTAAAAACCTAAAAATGACACACTGTATGTCATATGAAGCCACAAAGTGTTGCCATTTCAGCTATAAATTTTTGTGAAAATATCTTAAGTCGATATAACACACTAACTGGCTTTGCACGATCAACCATGCATGCACTGCAGGGCTGCCACCTTTAAGGGTAGCGTGGAATGAGCCGCCTTAAGTTAGGTAACTATTTCTTGAGTTTGCTTATTTTCATTTGCGGACGTACATGGGTTTATAAGAACATTATGTCATTTTTTTATGCAGGGAGCATACCCTGTAAGTTTGTCACCGTAGTTCGGAAACATCCTGCATATACCGGGTGAGTCATAAGTCCAGTCACGGCCTGTTATTCATCTAAATTAATAGTGAAGGAATGGAAAGACATATGACAAGTACTCAGCAGGTTGTGGGCTGTCTGATGCTGCTTTCATTGGTGACCTTGGCAGGTGTTATCAAGGTCATAGAAATGCTAACTTTTTTGTTAGTGATGCTAGGGGGCTGATATCAATTAGAGAAATGTTAAGGCTGTCTTGTGAATACATAGCAACAAACTGAGTGAATTTCTGACAATCGGTGTAAGAGTTAAGAGGAAAAAACAGGGATATGCGGCCCGTGTGAAAAGCTTTCCAGCCAGCATCCTTGTTTCACCGAAACGGCAAGCAACTGCAAGGCAGGGAAGCACGTGCTGGGACACAAGTAAATCACTGCAATTGATGTATCCCGAGGCTCACAAGGTAAAAGTGATCTACCGGAAGAAAAGAGCCATCGTAAGGCAGAATGGCAAACATCAATATAAGATTTATTTACATGACATGTTCAATATGAGCACCGTTCACAACAATGCAAACCTGTGCACGTTTGACTATATCTGCCTGTGCATTCAGTAGCATTTGCGGTGTGATTTCCGCACATGTAGCTATGATTCGCTGTCGTAAGTCTTGCCTGTCATGGGGTGGAGTCTCATAAACCCGTGACTTCACTTACGGCCAAACGAAGAAGTCCAGCGGGGTCAAGTCAGGAGAACGGGGTGGCTATCGTACTGGTCCCCCACGTCCTATCCAATGGCCTGAGAAGGTATGACGTCATCAATAAAGTCAGCGACAGTGGAACGGAGAATGTGGAAGTAGCGTTGTGCAGTCAGTGTTTTTTCATAAAACACTGGTCCGACAACTGTGGAATTGATGACGCCACACCAGACGTTAATGTGCCACCGAACTTGGTGGCCAGTTTCTCGCAACAAGTACGGGTTAACAGGTGACCAATAATGGGCATTGTGCAGGTTTACAACCCTATCTCGTGTGAACTGTGCTTCGTCAGTGAATAAAAGGCCTTTCAAAAAGTCTGGTTGTTCATCTATGGCACTCAGTACCCAATTACAATAGTCAACCCGCAGATCATGGTCACCTGGTTGCAGTGCCTGATGCAAATGTACGTGATAGGCGTGAAAATGGTACTTGTGCAACACTCGCACAACGGATGACTGTGAGATTCCAACAGCTGCAGCAGCAGCTCTGGTACTAGCATGTGGGTTTGATGCGAATAGGCAAGGACAACCGCAGAATTGTCATCAGATGTTGCCCTCACTGGACGACCAGTTCCCATGTGTGGACTAAATGAGCCTGTGATTTGCAGGCGCCGCATGAGACGACCGAGTATTTCATGGCCTACTAGTCAGCAGTGAGGGAATCTTTGTGCATAGACACGGGCAGCCTGGTGTGCGTTTCGGTGGTATTCTCTGTAAATCATTGTCATTTCCAACATTTCCTCGGTTGTGAACGCCGCCATTGCTGTATGTTCGCCCTCCCTCTCCCCCGCCAAACCAGTTTCAATGTTAAGCATACTTGGACCTTTGTACTGTCGACATTGATATCCGATTGATCGCCTACCGTTTGCATGCATTACTTGCACCAATACCCTGATATGTGCTTCCCTGCCTTGCAGCTACGTGCCGTTTGGGTGAAACAAGGAAGCTGGCTGGGAAGCTTTTGACAGGGGCCTCATATCCCCGTTTTTTCCTCATAACTCCTGCACCGATTGTCCGAAATTCACTCAGTTTGTTGCAATGTCTTCACAAGACAGCGCTTAACATTTCTCTAATTGATATCGGCCCACTAGCATCACTAACAAAAAAGTTAGCATTTCGATGACCTTGATAACATCTGCCAATGTCACCAAAGAGGGCAGCGTCAAACAGCCCACAACCTGCTGAGTACTTGTATATGTCTTTCCATTCCTCACTATTAATTTAGATGAATAACAGGCCGTGACCGGACTTATGACTCACCCTGTATAAAAGATTAACCACCTGCTCTTGAGTTGTATGTAGAAATGCAGAAATATTCACTGTACTCTTTACTGAAGCGATTCTCTCTTTTTGCACTTTTCCTAACTAACATGTGGCTAGAGACAGCCCTCTTTCCCATGTTGCTAAGGGCAAAATTTTTTTGGCGCACATTACAAAAAACACTTTTTGCAACTAAGGCTGAAAATCTGGGTTCTCCGTAGATTGTAGCCAAGTTGGATTGAATTTTGAAGATGAAGTCATGATGCACAATAAATATGCAGAAGAGTTAACTATTGATTACTTATTTTATGTTAGCTTCATGCTTCACGGACTATTTAGCTTTTGTTATTTGTATAATAACTAAAGAAATTCCATTTACCTACTGTAGGACCTCGATATAGCGTTGCGGTCAAATGCAAGATTTTTCAGCATTATAAGCGGGATTTGTTAAATGCGGACCTTTCTGTTTTTTGCAATAAATGAAGTGGAAACGTTGCGCACAAGCTTTTTATTATGAGAGCTTTTTATTTTTAAATTTTAGAACATACTAATGTACATAGTATACAGTTTGAACTTTGCGAGTCGGCATAAGACGGTCGCGACCTGTGTGATTGGAGAAATCAGGAGAGGGCGGAGCTACTGCGCAACCCACTGCTTACAGACAGTGATCCAGTGTATGTCTAGGGGTGCCAACTAAAGAATAAAACTATGCCCCGCCCCCTTACGGCCAATAGGAATCGAGAAATGCTCGATTGGGTATTCCCGGCAAAATATCTCGGTTTTCAAGCACTGCAACGCGGCCTGTTCAGTAAAACAGACAAAATTAAGCGATAAGCAACTCTTCGATTCCTATTGGTGGAAGCGATTTCATGACGAATAATGGGCGGGGCATAGTTTTATTCTTTAGTCGCGATTTTGCTGCAGTCACCCCTACCTGGGTAGTGGAGACTGCCCCGCCGCTGCTGTTAGTAAGGAAGGATACCCCTTCTGCTACAAATTTACGTTTCAAAAACGTTATATCAGGATGGGTTGCAGCGAAATATCTGCTTTATAAACGGGATTTCATTATGAGCGGGTTCGTTATATGCGGGATTTTCTAACACTAAAATGGCATACTGAAAATCGGTTAAATTGGATTTGTATGTTATAAGCGGAATAACGTTGTAAGCGGGTGACGCTATAAGCGGGTCCTACTGTACGTACAAATTTCGGTTTATTTTTGACTCATGTAGTATTTTCCCTGTGTTTTCCCTGTATTTTTTAGGCAATTCAAATTCCCTGCATTTTCCCTGTGTTTCCCTGAGTGGCGGTCACCCTGGTTATATTACTTGTTATACCTTGTGAGCTTTGTGAAATAATTCCAGGATAATGCTTAAGTTAAAGATTCAGGGTGCTGAATGGTGTAGATGTCTATTAAGACGTATCACCGCTTAGAAGCGGAGGCCTTGAAACGCCCTAATATTAGCATTCTAAGCTATACTGTTTGTCCGTTCTAATGACACTTCAGGTCAGGGGCGTCGTTATGGGGGGGGGGGGGGGGGGGGGGGGGGGGGGGGGGGCACGGGAGGGGGCAACTCTCTTCAGAGTTGGGAAAATTTTGGAAAATTGTTAAGATTTGGGAAACATTGGGAAAGTTTGGAATAGTTTGAGGATATGGAAAAATTTTGTTTTTAAAGAATTTTTATTATTTCCCATTATTCTCTAGCATGCAAGCATGCATTGACCCTTAAATGCACTATTAATAGCCAGTTATAAGTTGCCATAAAGAAAACGACATTGTGATGCAGAAATTGCGTAAATTCTCATTCAAAAGTTGGGAAAATGTGAACCTTCAGTTGGGAATTTGGGCAAGTTCGCCCCCCATCAAAATTTGCTGGCTACACCACTGCTTCAGGTTTAGTTCTGTACTTAGATTTCCTACCCATTTTGATATACAAAGTACGGGAACAGCACTGCTCAAAATCTTCAAATTACTCTGGCCTGATGGCTTAATTGTGCCACCTACTGCAGGAAATAAAAAAAAAACCAATGCATGTGCTAAAGGATGTGTAATCATCACCTGTTACTGTATAATATGTACAATAAAATCATTATTTGGTTTTAGACTTTGTAAATATGTGATGTTAATAGCAAAAAAAGTGTACAAATTGACTTTAGCATAATAATTTTCAAACTACTGTAGATCTTTTTCGGAACTATAGTTCTTAATTATACAATAGGACCCGCTTATAGCGTCTCCCGCATACAACGTTATCCCGCTTATAACATACAATTCCAATTTAACAGATTTTCAGCATATCCCGCATATAACGAACCCGCTTATAATGAAATCCCGTTTATAAAGAAGACATTTCGCTGCAACCCATCCTGATATAACGTTTTTGAAACGTAAATTTGTAGCAGAAGGGGTATACTTTCTCACTAACAGCAGCGGTGGGGCGCTCTCCACTACCCAGTTAGGGGTGACTGCAGCAAAATCGCGACTAGACATACAGTAGAGTCTCGATTATCCGCGGGGGGTCGGGGCTCAGCCTTCTGCGGATAATCAAAACGGCGGATTACACGGAGCATCGTCCAATGTTTTTTTTACAATTTACGTGCACTGTACGTACTACGTACTGTTCATATATACGTATAATGTATGTGCTTTACATGTCTAAACATATTTACATTATGCCTCTGTTGTCTGAAGAGCAGCTGAATCTTTGTTGGGCGGGGCAAAACACTGACGGTCGTCCAAAGTTCGGCTTATCCGACCGGTTTATCCGAGTATTTCCGTGTTAACTGCGGTGATATCGCGGTTAACACGAGCCCTCGGTTGTGACATGCACCGCGGTTATCACGGAGCATCAGATAACCGGGAATCGGATAACCGGGACTCTACTGTACACTGGATCACTGTCTGTGAGCAGTGGGTTGCACAGCAGCCCCGCCCTCGCCTGATTTCTCCAATCACACGGGTCGCGACCGTCTCATGCCGACTCGCAAAGTTCAAACTGTACACTAAATACATTAGTATGTTCTAAAATTTAAAAATAAAAAGTTCTCATAAGTAAAAGCTTGTGCGCGACGATTCCACGTCATTTATTGCAAAAAACAAAAAAGTCCGCATTTAACAAATCCCGCTTATAATGTTGAAAAATCTTGCATTTGACCGCAACGCTATATCGAGGTCCTACTGTATGTCAATTTTACCTCATTTTTTTTAGCTCATGATTAATATATCGTTGTACATGCAGACCATTGACGTTGGGGATATCCGCACAATGATGTTGGATGCTGTTTGTTTTGAACTTTGAACGTCCTTGTAACCATTTATCTGTAAGCATACATGTACTTATCATGAAATTAGATGTTAAGGTGGGTCCGACCAGTGCACATAGTTGAATTTTTGCACAGTAGATGGCGCAGTTTGCAAGATTTGCAGCGTGACGTCATTTGCATGATACATGACTGTGTGACACAATTGTTATTGCACCTAGTAACTGTGACGCCAGCTGGTGTGACACATGACTATTTCACACAAATTTATTGCAAACATTAGCTAATACCCTACTGTGACGCACATTTACTGCGAATGCAGTAGAACATCTATTATCCTAACCCTCTATTATGAGAACTTGATTAAAAAAACCCCGGGCCTTTGGGTTTGACAAGTGTACCCTCAGACCAAATTAGACGCTTGACAATAATAATTTGACAAAATGATGATATGTTTTGGTTTTATTGTGAAATATTATTGAATAAAAAGGTCAAACACATGGAAATAAATTCACTGTTTATTTGGAATGCTACATGTAATTAGCACAATTTTGTAAGTTTTCGCATTTCATAGCTTACACAACACAAATTCATCAACTGCTAAACCATGGAAAAAGTGAAACATTCTTTCGGAACACTTGATACGCTGCATAAACGATTATTATGAACGTTAGAAGTGATATTGGAAAGGTTTTCTAATGCACCCTTATATTTGCCCAGATGAACACATTCTTGAAAAGTCTTTGTGGTTATATTTGTGGGTGATTGTACTTCAGGGTGCATTTGAATTCCTAATCAGTTCCCCTTCAATGTGTCTTATTTGAACACCATGCATTCTTTCAAATGCTTCACAACACTTTTGGTGAATGCGGATGCCCAAAAACAATATTTCAAATTTATTTACTCTGCAGCAAAAATGTATATTACCAGAGAACAGCCCAAATGGCAATAATTTCATTGCTGAACACAAACAGTAACAGATGGCTGTTCATATGTTATATAACTGCACTACGAAACACTTGTTCAGCCATTTTGCATGTAATATCTGAGGATCTGGAATTATTAACCGATTGTTGACATGTCTTTTTAGAATGCATTTTTATTTCTTTGCCTACTGGCATTTTTTCTTGACATACACAAACTTTGAAACTCCTCTTTCTTGCATTCATACATCATTTTCACTTTGCAAGGACTACGTAAGGTATAGCTGGAATGGTCCTGGTGCTCCCCTTAGGAAATTTTTTGAAACTCCTTTTTCTGTGCCATCTTGATTAGCACCTACAGAATACAATTTTAATTATTTAATCAAAGGTCAAAGGAAATCCCTTCAGTTCCATTGTTGTTATTTGGCAATGTTAATTTTTCGTTGGTGGTCGGCTGTTGTTGTAACTAAATCTAAAGTTTTGCATGATAAAGTCTTCAGAACACAATCTTGAGTTTTGTGGGGTCTACTTGACCCTTTTCATTTCTACAGCTAATTCTCTTGTTAGAGGTTCATCTCTATGCAGACCTCGTTGCTTCCAGTGATCTTTGATTTCTACAAAATTAAATTTGTCCTGTGAAATTTCTGAAATAAAAGTAACTGCAATTATACAAATGAATAACAAAATATGACAAAGTTGCCATTCACATTGAATTGGATTTCAGTTGGAGCTGAAATTCATGCTGATGCAGATGGCACTCCTGAAGTAGAAACATAGCTGAGCTGTCTATTGATATAAAGCAGTGAGTAGGAAATGCTCACCATGCTGCTTGAGGCCTAGGGTGTAACAGAAAGGATGAGTTGTGAAGACTGCAGAATCCGATAAGCAAAATGTACATTGATAACAGCATGATGCATTATTGCATGTGTTAACAGTGAACTCACCGTACAAGTGATGTCATTTGCTGCAATTTATTGACAATTACCCTGAACAGTGGAACTTTTCTTCTGCTGTTAACATATTAGTTAATTGCATTTATTTTGGATGCAGTTGTCTCATACGCTGCGAGGCATAAAAAACGGCAAAATATCTTTCATAATATCTACTACAAAATTAGGACAATAGTAAAATAATTTTATGCATATGTTAGTAACAAAAAGGTCTTTGTATTTCATAAGGTTGTGACATTCATTTGAGTAACATCATACAAAACGTTCTTACAATTGGTTTGTAGAAGATGTGATGAAGAAATTATTGTAGTGCATTTTATGCCTCACAGTGTAGTACTTCATAATTACCATGGTTTTAGTTGCATCTGTGACAGATTTCGGCTCTCTCAGTTTTAAACCCCTGAACAATCTGGGATCACACATTTCTGGCAACATGGCTTCCATGAAAAACTCCCTTAGGTGAGGTTCCATTTTATGTGCCCAGAAATGGTCATCCCTATAAATTTTTTCAATATGCAGCTCGTTATTTGAGAAAACAACCAAGTCACACCATTCTCTTCGTGTAATATGAAGCTGGCCCTGTATTTGATAGAAATATGCATGCCTTCGGTTGAGGGAGATTTGTCGAGATTCTTTATCTGTCTTCAGGAAGAAATTTTTCTTTATTTGTGAGACCTGTTTTGGAGATAGTCTGGCCTCATGGGCTGCATGGGGACATTTTATTTCAATCACCCCATCCATTGCAAGTAGCCCATCAGGTGAGGCGCACAGGTAAGTTTGATCACAATCGACGAAGAGCCCACATTCAACAACTATGTGGCCTGTAGCTTCCTCATATGCTATTCGTGCTAAAGGTTCATATAGAATTCCATGTCGCATGGCCTTCCTTGGTTCGCTGGATTCGTATATAATTTTTTTTTACCATCCGTTCCCTAGATGTTGTTGGCCTCATACAGCAGATGGCACCGAAGTGAGAAGAGCCAATCCTCTGCCGTCGTTCTTGCCTCCATTGCTCACTCATCGACTGTTTTCTAGTTGCCGTCTCTATTTTAGCTATGGTACCAGGATCTACATGCAAATGCTCCAGTTTTGTCTCCATCTCCTTCTGCAGTTGTTCATGTGCCATATCTTCATGGTCTGCAGCATATGGCCCATAATGTTCGTCACTGCTTTGAAACTTGTCTTGACTTTTTCTTTTTGGTACAATTCGGTTATTTGCAAATAGAATTTTGAGGCGTTTGCGTGTTTCTAATAACGAGGCCCGTTTCGAAACTGTTGACGGCACTATCTTGCCATAATGTTTTAATGCCTTTTCGTGCCAATAGCTTCCCCAATTCAAAGAAAGTGCTGCACCTTGAACCTGCCGTTGATATGACCCACGCCCGCATAGGTGCAACATCTTCCCAGATGTGAACTTCGTTATTATGCTCATGTATGTTTCTGCCCTATTGCTTGTTGCATCCTCAATAAGTGTTTCCGCGTTATTCACAACTCTTTGCAATGACAGTGAAATTTTTTTGCTCACATTTTCCGGCAGTTGTGGATAAAGCGCCCCTTCCTCTAATTTGCCCACTTTCTGGCAAAAATATTGTTTGCAGTACCTATGATCTCCGTAATAATGCCGTGGGACATTGAGAAGATCATTTCTGAGATCTTCTGCAGAACTGTTGTTTTGGTTTCTGTATTTTATAGCAGCTCTGGTGCCTCTTTGCATGCTCCGAATTTTGCCTGTAGTTAGAAACATAGCATGCTGTTTATCTGATTTGGCTGCAGAGAACAGTCTCCCAGAAAAATTTTTCAAAACATGGTTGGCACACTCTATCTTTTTAACATGTATGCCGTACGGAACTCGTTCCGTTATTGCCTTTCGAACGCTTGAATCACCATCTCCTATATGCGAGGTATAGCGAAGATCAAACATTTCTTCACTTCTGCAGAATTCCTCCACGATTATATCGGGCTCCATGGCTGTTGATGGGCCACTCCAATTTTTGTAGCAGACATGTGTTCGCTTTTGTGTTTTATCTCTGTCAATTTCACAAACACTGCAATACTTATTCCTGATTCCCAGGAATAGTATTTGCTTTGTGAATGCTCCAATAATCACAGCACACCCCGACTTTGACGTGCATTTTACTCCATGCGACCGGTGAGCCCAACTGCCATCAACAATAACCCTTATACAGGGTACACCCTCGTGATAGGAATTCATTTCGATTGCCCTCTGTCTCTCCATGTCAGCAGCACTTTTGCAAGATTGGGCAAAGGAATTTTTCCATTTATCGTGCACTTTCCTCTGCATATCTGAGAATGTTTTCTCAGACATAGTTTTCACATCAACAAGTGACAATACTTCTTGGTGTCTTGAAAAACCACTACCAATAGAAGCAAATCCCCAAACTGCAGCTTCATTTAGAGACAATTGGTCCGCTTGTGGGCCCGTGTTGCTAACATTCATGTGCATAGTGCACTTGTTGCATCTGAATGAAAATACAGGGTGGCGCGCGGCAGACGCATGGATTTCAAAATGGGGGGGGGGGGAAAGAGACTATTATAAAATGATTTTTTTTTTATTTTTTTCCGGTTTCATTAACAATGGAAATTTAAGTTCCCGTGGTTTTGAACAATGTTTCAGGCAAATGGCGCCCCCTCACACTCCAAACGCTGAATTAGTCTTTTTCTGAAATTTTCGTGCACTCTTAATTTGAAACATTTCCAGAGGAATTTTTGCGAGTTGGTCTCGAATGTTGTTTTTGAGGGCTTCCAAGGTACTGGGACGATCGTTGTAAACCAAGGATTTCAGATATCCCCCACAGGAAAAAATCACAAGGGGCCAAATCAGGAGACCACGCTGGACAGTTCAAATCACGTTTTAAATAGGGAGATGAGGCGCCCGGGGAATTTGTCTTGCAAAATGTCCATGCAAATCCTTGCTGTGTGGGTTTGGGCTGTGGCCCCATCCTTCTGAAACCAGACATCTTCCAGCTCCATCCCCTACAACTGAGGCAAGACCAACATTCGACACCAAATCGCAAAAATTCCTCTGGAAATGCTTCAAAGAGTGCACGAAAACTTCAGAAAATTACTAATTCAGTGTTTGGAGTGTGAGGGGGCGCCATTTGCCCGAAACATTGTTCAAAACCATGTGAACTTAAATTTCCATTGTTAATGAAACAGGAAAAAAATAAAAAAAATTCATTTCATAATAGTCTCTTTTTCCCCCCATTTTGAAATCCATGCGTCTGCCGCGCGCCACCCTGTACAACCTCTAGGCCATTTCTGCTCTCTTTTTCAAAGGTCATTTGCCCTTTGTAAATGCATCTCCACCGGTGATCAGCCAACAGAGCAGCTTGAGTCAGGAGATGTCTCCCATTGCAAATGACATTTCCCTGCAACTGTTCCAAATTACCGATGGAGCATGGAGGCTCAAACTCAATATTGAGTTCCCTGCAAATTCCCAGATTTCCTTATTGAACTATACACAAAGAATAATTTCAGCATAGTCATTTATATCCTGCCAAAGCAAGATCATTATCGCCATCAAGTTTGAGTCTGTCTAATTTGTCATTAGTTAGGAGTTAATGTATTCATTGTCACATTAGCTTATTTAGTATTGTATCTCAACTGATTGTGCTACAAGGATTTTCTTGTAATATAACTTACGGCAAGTCTTTATCAACTTCAGAACAGGTCGCACTAGCAACGTTAGTATCGGTGTCTAAACGTCTGGAATGTATGAATGCATAGTACCCTCTGTTGAAATTATTTCACACTTCCAATAAAATCACAACACATGTTGCATGGTAATGCATGTTTGCATCACGAAATACCATCATAGGGTCAATTAGTATTTCAATAACAAAGTATGCATTTGCTCGTTGCTCTGAAGTCACAACAGTGAAATGTTAGGCTGATTACATAACAATGTAACAGCTGTATTGCTTCTACACGCAGCAGAGATTCCTACAACCAATCAACTTTTATCCGGACTGGATTGGAACTTACTCATTTGCTGGTACATGCATGTCATCCTGACAGCTCTCCGGTAATAAGGAAGCAGATACCATATGTTGGGGAAGCAATTCCTGGCTGCAATAAATTAGGGTTTCGGGTGAATGCCAAACTGCATTTTGTTTCATTTCTATTCAACAATTTAGCACTTCAGACATGTAGTCTGATATTATGTTACTTGGGATAATTATGGAATACATGATTAATTGTGCATGACCACAATTTTCAATAATCATCAAATTATGAGACCTTATTCATTTCAGAAACTGTAGGATCTTAGCATAATATATCTATTTTTCTCACCCAAACATCCATGTTGTGAAACAATATCAGAACACCAATGAGTTCATGTAACATGTAAAGCATTGACACAATTTTTTGGAAATATCAAATACCTTTCAGCCAATGAAGGTTCAATATCTGCTACTTTTTCCTCTCC
>WWPM01023930.1:0-26224 GCA_023279145.1 Glomeris maerens
TATTTGTACTTCATCTTTCCTTCGCTTCAAGTAACGGGAAAAAAATGATATCATCAGAACTGAATAATTGCAGGAAAAAAGACGATTAAAAATAAGAAATACCATTAGTGACTTCACCTTTCATCATGAAAAAATGATAACAAATTAGGAAAAATGCAATAAAAAATGTGACAAACAAAAAATTACCATCATTTTTACGTAGATTTTATCAACTCTGCTAGCCAATATACTGTCTAGAAAGTTTTTTTCAAGTATTCCTTAAACTTACACAAAATATAATAAAGTAGGAAATCCAGTTATGTTAAAATGCTGTCTGATTCCAGCATTTTCCGGTTTGTTCGCATCCAACGCCACGAGAACCTATTTGAAATAGAAAAGTAAATTTCAACACAAGTCACAATAAAATAATTTTTTACATTCATTATTTATAATCAAGGTTTATGTACCGAGTGACCTTTCATCTCCACAGCAGCTTCAAGATAAAGTGGCTTCATTCGTTTGCAAAATCCGCACCCTTCGAGATAAAAACAATAACGATACAACAGTTCTTCAAGGAAATTAATTTACCAGTGACTATCTCTTACATGGTGCATAAAACATAACCAGCACCGGTTTAGTTTCTTTCCTGAACAGTTTTCCCAAACTCTGTGCACACCAAATTCACAAATTATGTTAACAATATTGTGATATAAGAATAAAAAGCATGTCAAATAGGAAATTTTACAAAAGCTAACCACTGCATCTGCAACGTGAATTATTTCCCCGTTGGAACTGTCTTCGTCCCATGGCGCATCACCCGTTGGATCTCGCATGAAATTCGTCATGGACTGATTCCAAAGTTGACATGGATATTTAATATTTGTCACTAAATAATTCAATTGAGTCATCACAGCTGCAATAAAATACAATAATTACCTGTACGGTGTCTTTTCTATCATAATCTTTATGGAATTCTCCATCTCTACGTACAAAAGAATGCACATGAGTGACAAATCATGGTGATGATCTATAATTGTCTATTACAATGACAACATCCATTCTCGACACCAAATCACGATTTCAATATTTTTTTAGATTATGAACTGTCAAACACTTTATATAAATATGGATTTGTCTATTCAAATTAATAATTGCATTTATTTATAGTTATTGTATAAGCAATATGAATTTAAAAATCATAATTATGGTGTTCATTAAGTACGAATGTTACGATTGCTTCAAAATACTGCTTTTACTTGAAATGCTTCAAAGCTATTGGTTTCGGATTAACTTTCAGCTTTTTACACAGCTTCTTCGCTTCTCTGAAAGTTTAAATTGTCATTTTCAACCAATTAAAACACCTCACAAGACAATTGCGAAAAGTTCAATCAAACGCTGTATACATACGCACTACAATCGATGTAAACCAAAGTTCCTTGCCCTTTAATTATATCGGCAACTTCATAAAATATGTCCAAAGTTTTGCTCGCTTCTTTCCCTATAAATCCATACAATGGCAATTAATTTTATATACACACTGCATAAATATTGGCAATTATAAATTACCTGATTGAGCAAACAATACCAAAACGTTTGTTTTAGTTCGAACAATCTTCTTGAATTCTTTGATGTCAACTACATCGTTGACTACATTTATTCCGTCTATTTTCTTTGAGTTCACCGCCATAACGGCCTGCAAAAAAATGAGAGCTCGGGGGGGTCATCCTCGAATAACGCGTTTTTTCGCAAAAATCGTTAAGAATTTCGCAGTAAAATCAAGTTAAACATTAAAAAAAGAGCAAATGAATTTTATTACCATGGCAGTAACTGTAGCGATGAGTATAAACCTGCTTATTAGGACCATTTTCTGTATATACGACGGACGCCACGTCAAATCTCGGTCATTGAAACAAAAATCTCAGACTATCTCATATGTAGTTCCCAGAATGTCACACAGGAGGAGCCACCGTAGAAGCGAAGACGCTCGGCCATCGCACGTTTAACTGCGCATGTGCACGAAGCGGTCGAGACTGGTAGCTCCGCTACCGCTCTTTAATTATAAAAGAGCTATACAACTACCACCTAAAAGGAAATTCAACTAACGCATGCGAACTATACGGAAAAAATATACATTAAATACTCATCATCACTATAGTTTTATCACATATCCATCTCAGGTTTTCTAATACACACCAATTTCAATTTCATAAGCACAGCTAATATTACAATAATCACAAAGAAATGCTAGAATTGAAATCGCCTGCTCTTATGTCTAACCGCAGTAAAATTATTATTTCGCAACTATTTCTGCAATCAGTCCTTGGAGGTACTGCACCCTTTTCAATGTGGTCGCGTGAACGTCGTAGTCCGAGTGCCGCACCTGAAATAAATCAAAATCGTTATTACAAAATTACCAAACAATAATAATCCCGATTGAAATATATACAGGTCTTTACACAGTTAACTTACTTGCAAAATTGTATAACCCGCTGCTTTTAGCAATCTTGTGGAAAAGAATACGATTCCGTTAATTTCCCTACTATGTCGGCACAAGTCCTTATAATGCGTAATGATCAATGCTATTCTAAAAAAGGGGGCAGATAAAGGGAATTAATTAAATGTGATAGCCTACTTCATCAATGGCAATATATACATTTACTTTTTTGAAGCATTCGGAGAATTATCAGACTTGTCTCCATCGATAACTAATGGTTTACCGTCGTGTCCAACTGTAAATTCTGCATCTGGATTATACAATAAAATGAATCAGAATAATGGAGAAAATCGTGCCGCAAAGCAAAATCCATTTAAAAAATATTCAAAATCTAAGATAATACCTATATAAATCCCAAATGACGTTAAACGACCAGGTGTAAGAAATTTCCCCACAGGAATAAAGTTGCTTAAAGTGTTGAACACCGACTCGCACAGTGTTTTCTCTTCGGCACTTCTCAGGATCTTCAATTCCAAATTATAAAATTCAAATTACACATTGCACAGCTTAACATTCGAATTTGAAAAGGCTCACCGCTACATTTCCCAAAAACGGTTCTTTTGGCAGGAGAGGCCCTTTATAACTTTCTAATTCTTGTTGCGCGTACGAATTGATGTTTAAAATTTTCAATTTGTGACCTAAAGTTGGCGAACCTATGTGGCAGCAAAAAAAATACAACTTGGTCATCGAGCCATGTTGGAAAATACAGTTCAAAATCGATATCACTTATGAAAACCTACCTAACGTTAACCTTTCGTAAAATTCTGGTTTTAGTACCGAAGACGCGTGAATTGCGGTGCACTTTTGAAGAACAGCTAAAGACCATACGACGTCCAGCCAAGTGGAATCGGTAGGGATCGCATCTTGGGTTAATCTGGGCAGAATCAGTTCGAAGACACTATCTGCGTTGCTTGGTAGAATGTTCAGTTTGGCCAGAGTCAAAACGAGAGCGACCATTTCTTGCGTTCGGCAAATTCCTGCATTTTTCACCATCCAATCCACAGTCGCTTCCAACAGATCTACGCATAGAATCCTCACTATCAACCTTACAAATTTGGTCATACTAGGGCAGAATGAAGTAGTTGTCACACTACACGAAATACTATTGAGAACATTTTTAAAGTTTATGGAAACTGTCAGAAAAATATTTTTAAGGAGTTGTGTTTTTAAGTGCCGTCACACAGTCCTGAATCTTATTATCCACACCACGTAAATCTTCAAACAGTTCCTTTTTTTCCCCGACATTTTAACCATAAATCTGAATAGCCCGAGTTGTCCTTTTGATATTAAAACCGTAGGCAATACAAACCAACGTGTCGCCACCGCAATTGTCCCAACGCGGTCAAGAGTGCGGACACATTTGCCGGGTTCTTGATTGCCGGAATCTGAGGAAGGAGATCGGTGGACAATCTTTCCAGGAGAACTTCATCTGCAAACTTGATGGTGTATAAAGAATGCAAAAGGCTAATTGTTTGCTTCAAGGCAAGCTTTTCTTCATGTTTGCTGATGTAAAATGCCACGGAGCGAAGAAGTGGTGTCGGCCTCCTTCCCTTTTCGGCCGTCACAACAATCAACTTGCTTGCTTCTTCTGCAGTCATCTTTTCAGCAACTTCAATAGCCCTGTCTTCTAATTTGTTTACAAATTCTTCGGGGAAATAAGAAACGCATTTCGATAACTGGATAATGTCTCGGGGTCTTTCCATCTCAAACCACCTCAGCTGGATTCTCTTAACTGTTTCTGCCACTACCTTCTTCTGCAGTTGACTTTCTTGGAATTGCACGTGGAAACCGAGTAGAGTTACCAGATTCTTGAAGGTCATCTTGCCCAGAAGCCACAGCACCTGATTTTCTAGAGTTTGGACGACACGGTCATCTGCAGGTACACCAATGATCAGCATATTTTTGAGAGTGAAAAGCAATGTGCCATGATTAAATCGTTGGAAGTTGCCTTCCAGGATTCGGCACAAATCGAGAAATTTCTCATTCTTCATTATCTGTTCACTGGTCAAAAGATTTTCGCTCTTGCATTTGCACAGCATGGCAATGGCACTTGCAGCTTCATTTATAGTCATTTTCTCGTTGATAGCATCGAAAAGCGAACCTGGAGAATGAGGAAGAGCGATCTGGATCCGTCCATCGAGATTGATTCCGGTCTGCCGATGATTACTGATTTTTTCTTCTATTTTGGTCCATTTATTAGATTTGGACGCGAAGTTGATGAAAGAAAAGAAAGACGGCCGACAGAGAACGCTTCGCCGCAAAAAAGTGCAGCAAAGTGACGCTGCCATTATAGCAGATTCGTTTCAATAATAAATAAAGCCATCGTTGTCAATATTTACGCCAGAAACTGGTTGATAACTTTGCAAAACACGTGCAAAGGATTTTCCTCATCGCCGCCATTTTGACTTTCTTGGGTGGGGCCAGCTTTGTAGGCGGGGCTTTTGTAAGGCAAACCACATTGAATGAAATCTCATTGGTCGAGGTACGGTGCACTGTTTTCATTAAACCCCGCCAACTTCAATAGCAGCTATACAATAAATGAGCTGTTTTACTTACAAAGTAGAAAACAAACATGCTATACAGTTCACAAAATATATTTTAATTTGATGAAACGGGGTAGATATTTCTTTAAAAGGTACCAAGTAATAATTGAGCTTTGATTGGCTTACACTATTAACATAATCTCTCACCAGGGTGCGCCCACATCGTCGTTTTCCCGCCATTTTTCCAACGTTGTTTTCGCGAAAGTCATTCCATTTTACGTCGAACTAGAGTGTTGGTTCGAATGCGTGCCCTAAGAATTTAAACGTATCAATTTTATTCCAGTGAAGATCCTGCAGGAAAGTTACTGTTATTACGGTAAAGTTAATATTTCTTTATTCAAGTACAATTATCTACTAAAGCCGCCATATACATACTAACCTCTTAAAATTCATACCATCGTTGTTCTATCCGTATTACTACAGAGAAATACACGGTGCCAACATGCAAGCTAGCACAAATGCATTGTTGTCTGCCGTCAGCAAGGATGATCCTAATGATTTCATTGCAACAATTCATTCTCAGGTAATTGACGTTTGCAACTTTATGGCGTAGAAATCAATTGCGTGCAACAATTGCTATATGCCGCGCAACGTAAACATTGCGCGCAATATGTTGCAGCACAACTCTGCTGCACGTTTTTTGAAAAATAACTCGTAAATCACGAAATTCGTCTGGAAATTGCAGAATCGCACCTGCCCCAACATTGATTTGACAGATGTGCTTCCTCGGCTTAACGAATCGGAACATAAAACTTTATGGCAAAAATTGCAAATTTTATTCAAAAAATATTCCAAAGTGCATCTGACCGGGAATTCTTCAACGAAAGATTCGGTTTGTGGATTTATATAATTTCATTTACAATGGCTGAATTCATTCTAATCACCAAAATCGTCATTTTGAAAATAATATTATAATTACCAAAATGTACATATCAATGGACCTAAAATCCAGATTACAATTATTTCAACTGGAACATTTTTAAATTCTAAATTCACATTGCATACAATTTTGAAACCAGCAATTGTTCATGTCAAAATCTAATCCACATGATTATATGTGACTTTGGTGTTTAATATTGAAAGCGGCCAATGGTGTGAAATTCTTCTGTATAGGTAAGTCTTTTATAATAAAATAATAAATGTACAGAAAATAGAGAAAAATACCGCAACAAAAGTGTTGGACTGCACCGTTTCACTGATTTCTCTGTACATAGAACAGAATAAACCGACGATTTTCGAAGAATTAACAAATGTGGTGGCAGACATGCATGGTACGGTAACTATATGCAACCGCATCCTGAACAGTTTTTTTTCCCCAGGTTTTGGAATAAATTAACACATTTTTTCAGGATGCATCCTTGTGTGGCCAAGCGAATTGGACAAGTTGAAGTTCCGAATCGTACAGTTGGGAGAAAATTGGTATAAGATGGGATTTCCAAGAAAAACAACCTTTGCAATGCACGTGTTTCTATTTCTTCTGCGGTGCACCACATCTGCTAAAGCGCGAGTAATATTACTGCGCCATTTTCAAGTAATATAATGAAATCACAAATATAAGAGTTTCCAACTTTTTTATAGAAATCAGATGTGAAAAGGTTGTGGAATACACGAAATTGCCTCGGCACACTAAATGTAAACGTTGCGAATATGGCCGAGTACAAGAATTTACTCATAACTGCAGTTACAACACCAATATTCCTAAACTGCGATGAGGTGTTTTTTTCTCTCTCTCTCTCTCTCTCCATTTTCTGCTTTTGTTTTTATACAACTGCGTTAATGTACAATTCAAAATTTCAGGGGATCAAGTTCCTTATTTCCCTGTTTGAACTGAACCAGGAGTTTATTAAAGAACTGCACACTGCCATCAAAACCAAATTGCCAAGTTGCAACTTGTAAGAAATACTTGTGGCAAGTTGCTCGGTAACGCAGTAATTTTTCTTGTATTTGTATTTTGCAGTCAACAGTCTGAAACGTACGGCAATGTGTATTTCAAAGCGTGGAAATCGGCCAAAACGTTCAAAGAAGTACGGAAATTTGTAAAATACAATTACAGTGAAATGGAAATCTCTCTCTGTAATACTGTATGCATTTGAAATTGCAGAAAATTGAAGTTGACTGCATTCAAGATTTAATGTTTTCTGCCATCCACATCAACCCGACGTCATCCAGAACTTTGATAAACAACTTGAGAAAAGTACACGGCAAACTTGAGCTTTTGTCTGCACGTTCAAAATAGATTGGGAATAAAATACTAATGTAGAAATGTTTCTACTTTTAGTTACTAAGCTACATTCATTCCCAGAAAGAAACTCAGCCGGACGTGAGAGAAATGTTACTGCGTTTGTACGAACCGTTCCTTTGGCGGTCACTCAAGGTTGCTTGAATTAAGTTTCCAACCAAGGACCCAATAACTACATTGGGTATTTGGTTTCATTGATGAAAACTAATAGAAGCTTACCAGGTCTGATGTTGGGAAATAGGTTGCCAACGGGTACGTGCGGGCCAACGCGACGGTTTTGTTCTTTGATGCTTTTCCGTTGGAGGACGCGAAAAAGAGTAACGAGGAACGGGAATCGCTCTTGGCAATGCAATATGAACTCACGAGGACCCTACTGATGGATGATTATCCTGTGGTTCAAATGTATGCCGTTTCTGGCGTGTGCCAAATTTTCAACTTCTACTGGGAGATTATTCCGTCCGACATCATCGCCAACATGTTGAGCGTGATCACCAAACAACACGTGTACGACTCCACGAGCGCCGACACTCGCATGACAGTATTCACGGTGTGTGGAATTCTAGTGATGAAACAAATAACTTATTTTGAACAAGTCCGAACAACTCGTGACATTTGTTTTATTGATTTGCTAGCAACACGGGTCTTTTAATTAACAATATCTCACTTTTCATATCTTAACGCTGTACAGAATTTGAAATAGAGCAAATAGTAAATCCAGTGTTTCATTTGTTTTTAGGGATTATCATGGTTGGTACAAAACCCACTGAGTCAACCACTGCTGCAAAAATTGCTCCCCAAACTCGGTTCGTCTATTCACGATCCTTCGGAAAAAGTCCGGCTCAGCGTAGTGGACCTTCTACACAAAGTGAAAAATCAGTGTTCTATAAAGGTACGCTCGTCAAATTTCAACCTCCCTTTACACAAGGATTGAAATCGGACATTTTCTTTTTTTCTTTCCCACAATTTGCATTTGTAAAATTAGTATTGGGATATTGTACCACCGGAACAACTCCTCGCCTGTCTGGAAGTTGACACCGACCGAGTTTGTCGGAAAATCGTCTCCCTTTTATTCTCAAGCTACCATCCAGTTGGAAAATCGGATATGGATATACTTCACCGCAGCATGATATTAATCCGCGAGAACCGCAACGCTTCGCGCAAGTTCTATCAACACGCGCATAAATGCATGGGCGTCAACGATTCCGGTAGATGTCGTACTGCACTGGAAAACTTATTAGCAATTGACTCAGTTTGGCAATTTTGCTGTATTTCCTGCTAAATAATGTCTGTCATATTGATTTTTAGAATGAAAAGATGTTTCCATTTACTAAACAGTAAGTGAAGCCAAATTGCAAAAACACTGAGGGAGTTGCCATAAATTTTGTTTAGTACATACTGTATAGTTTTCCAGTTGCGATAATTTAGCGCAATATCCATTTGGCTATTCCAGTGAGGTTTTTGATTCTCGCCACAAGATTTGCGCATTATTACGCCAACAAACTTCGCACTGGCGAGAAATCATCCGATGATTCAGTGATAGATCAAGAAACGAGCGTCGAGACGGAAATTGCGAACAATGCCGATTTCCCCACGACCGATTTCAACGTCATATGTGGTCTCCTGGATGCGGTTTGCATCCTTTGGACCGGCATTCACTCCCAGCTCAAAATTGTATACAGTCATATTTCGTCCATCCGCTTAACCAGAAACCAATACCGTAATGAATATTTTCATTTTTTTTTTCAAGGAACACAATGCAACTGTACAGAAAAACTTGATCCGACAAGTATCAAAAGCAATGCGATTGTTTAACCTCGCTTACAAGGTGAATATACGAATATGTCACATACGTGGAAAGCACAATTAATGTAAATGGTGTAAATTCAATTACAGGGTACGGCGGCTTTTCAGGCAGTTCTAGGCATCGCTAGTTTGATGCCCGAAAATAAAGTTCATCAGATCAGTGGTCATTGTATTTCCTGTCTAAAATCTATGACATGTAACAGTCCGGTCAGCGAATACGGCATCATCCTCACCAGCTTGTTCAATTGGGGCATGTCAGACACTGTCTTGGAATTGGTGTTGGAATGGATATCGTCTGCGTTGCCGATAGATGTGTCCTTTGGAAAGGTGAATTTAAAGAAAAACCCATTTCAAGGAAAAGCGGGAATTTAGAAATGGTTACAAAATATGAGAGAATATCTTTAAAAAAAAACTGAAGATTGCAAAAACCTAAGGGAATTGAATGAAAAAGTAGAGATTATAAAAATTTAGCCTATTTTAAAAGTAACTGAAAACTAATCAACAGAAATTTACATTGGTCGTCTGGAAAGTGTGTTCAATCGGAAAATTTTTTCAGAAATTTGATAGCAACCCGGAATCAATTTTGAGCTTCGTACATTCACAATTAATTGCAAAATATTTGTTTTAAAATGTTGTTTTAAACAATATGCAAATTCACTTTGGAAGATTTGATTTTGTGTAATTTATTTGTCAGCCAAGAAACAGGAAAGTGAAATTCTGCGAGCCACGAAAGCCACAACCGATGCTTGCGCTGAAATTTTTGCAGCACATGTTGAAAATGCCACAGTGCCGCAAAGAAATGCTCACAAAATGCCGGGATGAACTGATAAGCATTGTCAATGCTGCCAAGAAAACAATGGTACCTATAATATGATATAGTGTAACCATTTTTGAAACATCAACTTTCTTTTGCCATTAGTCTTTTCTAGAGAATCGGTTTTCTACACGACAATTTCAGTGTGAAACCCCAGATGAGTTCCTCGTCAATATGTTCGAATCCTACTGTCAACTTTCTGTGCACCTTCACACACAAGTATTACATTGAATGCAATTTTTTTTGCTTCATGAACTACATAGAGGTTATCCCTTGTAATCTCAGGATGACATAGGAGAATTCAGCACGGTGGAAACGATGAAAGATGTGTATTTGTGGGTTGAAAAAATAGCTCTGCCTCACTTGCTACCCGGCACAAATGAAAATGGAAGATTGAAAAGAAAGCGAAAAATGTCCGACGCGAATGCGTTCGATAAATTGAAAGTCGCTTTTGATCTGCTGCAGGTGAAAATAAGTTGCTGTTGTCAATAACAATACATGTACGTAAAATTGAATCTTTGAAAAATGTGTACGGTACTAGATAGTGCTGAAAGTAGCGCATGACATGTTTCTGTGCTGCGTTGCGAGCGAGGAGTTCGCAGCCCACAGTTTATACCTGTGCAACAAGATCCTCGAGAAAGGTTCTAAAATAAAACAAAACTACGTGCAGTACTGGAAAAATTAATAGCAAACACATTGTATTTTTGCCCCCACAGAGAAAGGATACGTACTAGCGGTGGAAGTTACAAAATTGCTGTGCCAACTACTACGTTATAGTCTAGCGTACAAAATCGAACCATCCTTGTATTTGAGTGAACTGCCGGAAACACTGTACAAAGCATTAAAAGCAATGCTAAAGTACACTTGCAATAAATACGACCAAGCAATAGAAGTACGTAATAGTGCTACATCTGGAATGACCAGACGAAACCATAGTTTTCTTTTTTTGTTTCCACTTGTAGATAGTACCGGAATTGAAACTAGTGTTTCGTGCCATATTCACATCATATTTGAATGTTCAACGATTCCATTCCATGCAAACTTTCATGGCCAATGTATTTACGACTGTTATGTCGGAGATAAGTTTCCAAGTTAACAAAGTACGCTATATTTTTGCAATCTATTGTATTTATTCTTTGAAGTAATTTGTATTTTATTTATGTATTTTTAACAGGAAGAAGACTCCCTGAAATTGTACAAAGACGTTAATCACCTCCCCGTTCTCTCTTCAACTTTACTCAACGCAATAATCCGCAACAAGGATCTAATCAAGTATGCGTATAACTTACATTTCTCAGACTTCTCGATGAAAAGTTTATGGAAGTTTTTTTCCATTTTACAGAATATTTTTCACTGCAGTAGTAAAATTTTTAAGTACTAGCACTGGCGAAGATATTGTAAACTACATCGCTATTGGCCAAATTTTGTTGGCCCTACAAAAAGAAGCGGGTAAGAGTGATTATAATTTCAAGTATCAAAAATAAACGGATAAAGAAATTGTTTTCTGATTTTGTTACTAGCAGAAATGGCAAGTGTCGATTTAAAAGTTGCAGTAACTACATTGGAAAAGCAAGTTTCAGATATGGAAAAGAATGACACTTGTGATGTGTAAGTTAAAGTTGCAAATCCTAATTAATTCCCATCGCTATTATTAAAGTTGCATAAATCAGAATTAAAAATCAGTGCGGTTACACAAAAATACTTTTAATTGACATTTTAAAGTTATTAGTCTTGTATTAAACCAGGAATTGATAAAAAATTGTGCGATAACAATATCACTTTCAGGTGTAATGTAATTTGTAAACTGGGCTTCATTTCTTTTTCCACTACTTTTCTTTTCAAATTATGCGACCTGCTAACCTGCCTAAATTGCAAAAGGACATTCACCTCGAACACATATTTTGTCTGTTGTTGCATCCATTAAACTTTCACCGTTTCCATTTGCCTTTTTCAGCGCTCGGCTAGAAGATGCCAAGAGAGTTGTTGAAGAACTGAAGACCAAACGATAAAAAATGCTCAATCGATATTATTCCGTGTATTATAACTTTCCATGTAAAACAAGTTCTGCAATAAAATTTGCACTTTTGGAGGATCACACTCTTGCACCCCTTGATCGTATCGTTTTTAGTGCACGTTACTTCATTTCCACTTTCAAAACTTTAACGAAATGTACATTAATAAGTGCAACGACTGCAAGTAAGTCACGGCGTGTTTTTAGCTTGCGTCGGAGCGATAGCAGTGGTTGGATTGGAGACAACTTTGGCAGCAACGTCAACCCAAAATGTAGTGAAGTTATGAACGACAGCAGCCCTGTGTAAATCACAACCATTCTCAACACAAGCTTCTAATCCATCAAATTCGCATTCGGCAACTTACGTCATCGAAACCATGCCGTGCGTGGCATCGGCGGCCGGATGCCATTCGATGGTGACCGTGTATTTGTCTTGGTTATTGTCATGAGTGACCACTGCAGGACATTCTGGTATTGTATGGGCACCTGAAGCAGGTTTCCAGGCTCCCGACAAATTTTTCAATTGGGCATCTTTGGCCGCTACCAGGAAACCTTTAAACGCAGGACCACCTTCGCCACTCGCAATCGTAACTGTAAATCCATGGATTTCAATGCAAGCTAATAAATTTATCCATCAATTTCCAGCTGCTGCTAGAGGATTGTGGATGCTTCAATTAAATAATTACAATTATATACTATTATTAATATTATATAGTCTTGATTACCATTATTAATTCCTTTTTTTCAGTATAACCTATTACCCTTGTTAATTAATTCTTTGACTGTATAATACAATAACATAAATTTATTATCCCAAACTAACTGTTAAACTATAGAACACATATTTCCTGAATTATTGATTACACTAAATGTTTCGAAAAGCAGATTTAAAATGTTTTCATATATCGACAGTCATATTTTCATTCAAATATTTCAAAATTTGCTAGGTTTGTTAATAATAAATACAGAATATAGCTGGAGGTTGTCGACATTTTCAAGTGAAGTGTTCAAGTCCTACATAAAACTTGCTTAACCATTTTTCAGAAAATATTTTTTCAAATATAGGTATACATACATCGATATAGGCTACATCAATATTAGTATAATGGAATGATTGAAGTTCTAACAAACCAGTTATCTTGTCATTTGGGGAAGAATATGAATTGCCACTCGCTGTTACAGTGTAAGGAAAAGAGGCACTTGTCTGGGGCACATGTTCTTTATGATTGGGCTTAAAGGTGGTACACGCCTCCTTAGGTGCCCCAGTTGGTAAACCACAAGAGCTCCACACCTTTCATTAATTAATTTAGTCAACATTCAGTAATGAATAACTCTTTTCAAATTTGTACAAAATGCAGTTAATTCCAAAATACATAACTCCCATTTAGAAATCAATATAATTTAAACAGGGAATTACAGAGTAGTTTAAATATGGAGAATTCAAGATGCTAGAAAATAAAATTGGCTTTTGAAAATGCTGCTTATTTTAATAAACTTAATTTCAAATGACAACAGACAATCATAACGATTGTGAGTTTTTTTAATTATAACAATTATAATTTGCACATAAATAAACTTTGTTACCACAATTTTAAAGTTATAACATTTCAAAGTTGCCCGTTTCAAACTATCCTATAAGAAATTGATATTTTAAAGATGCATTTGCAAATATAAAATATATTAACAAGATATTAAAAAGCACTCACCAACATAATTCCAATGATGGCTTGAAAAAACAGCATATTTGCTAATTAATATTTCTCTATTTTTTAATCTAACAATTGTTCGTGCTTATGCGAGCAGAGTCTGGCAAACAGTGATGAATAGGGAGAGTTAGGTGAGCTCTTTTATACTCTGATCGACTGACCCATGTCTTTGGGGGAGTGTAGCAAGTTGGGGTGCATAAAACCTGCTCAAAAACGACCAAGAAAATTGTCTGCCCCAAAGTTGTTTTTCTATACAAGTTACTTATTCACATGCAGATGACTATACAAGTAATTTCTTTCAGATCATTTGCAATAATTGCATGTAACTTATGCATGCATATCCGAGTATATACTCGTACAAAAGAAGCAATTAAGGCAAATGTCGGCCATTGACACCAGGCCAGCAAAGTCATGTTGTATAACGCAATTCCGAAACTTTATTTATGACTTCAAAAAATTCCATTGTTGATTACAGCAAGGGAAAACTGGTGTGCACACAACAATTGAATATAGTATATATAAGATTCAGCTACAATTGCATGGTATAAAAGATGGTAGTTGGTACAAATGTACAGCATATTATTGCGGAAATCCTGCAGTGTGTGTAAAAGGTGTATAAAATAAATAAGAACAGGCAAAGTCGAACAATGTCCATGTGCCAACTGGCAACTTGAACAAAAAGAAAAGCGAGGTAAAAGATGTTGGAAAACCAGCTTCCTTTTAGTTTCGTCAATGTCTAATAGCCTACTAACCCCAATAGCAACAAAATGCACGTTTCAAGTACGTACTTTATGTATATAGGTGCAAAAAGAGAAATAACTGTACATTCGTCAAGGTCCAACATCACTTTCAGACCTGAGACAGGCCACTTTTTGATCAAAATCCATCAAATATTAAATTCCCAATACAGCATCATCATGGTTTCATACATATATGTAGTATGTATTTTTGTGAGTAGAGTTTTAAGAACTCTTGTTTTTTATCAAACCAAATTTCTTTGAAATAAAATACATAAGAAATAGACTTTTGTGTGGGATATGTTGAGTCATTCTTTGAATTTATTTAGGTACTTAATATTGATTCAATCAAACAAATATTTATTGTATAGACAATAGCTATTGAAATCGAAAAAATTGTGCAATTACGTCATATCTTGCACAAATATTCGACAAATAGCCATCAAAATCGATTGTTTCGCAATAACAGGTCGAGGCAAACAAGACAAGGTCAAAGGGCAAATTTCGTATTCAACAATGGGCAATGGAAGTGTTGTAATCAGTGACACAGATGTTTCCATGTTCAATCAGGGCTTCAGTTGTGGCAGCCATCTTGAAACATGGCGGCTGCCATAACATTAATCACATGGTCGACACGAATAAGGAATCAGCACAAATCCTAACGAATTTTATCTCACTGAATTTCAGCATTCAATTTTCGAAGTGAATCTGAAATTATCGATATAAATACCCATAGGATATATGTACAATCCACGTTCATCGATCGGTTTAAAAAGTTCTAAATTTACCTGAAGTTCGCTTAGGCTCTCATATCTTCGCTTACATAACTATTCATGAAATACCTTTCCTATAATGAAACTAATAAAGATTTTATAACCTTTCTGGTGAAGCGTATGATTTCATTTTCCCGCGTTGTCCTTTCCGCATTTTTCGCACCTACTTCTTTGTTCGACGCACACTTCATACTGCAGCGGAGAAATGAAAACAACGTTAAACTTCGTTCTCCGAAGCGCCGTTGTACGAGCAGTTTCCAATGCTGTAACCGATACTTGTAGGTACGTACCTGTATCGGATTCCGCAGCTTCTTAACCCTCCCACTGAACCAATAGTATTTTAGTTCTGCAAAACGATTTTCTCTTATTAGCACAAGCTCATTATAGGGCGTTCCAAAAATAGGCCAATCATAGAGCTGGAATGGGGAATATTTCGCGCATTCGCCGTAATTTTACATGCAAATTGTATTATAATAAATGGCAGGCGTTAACCGTTATCGCTTTGGACGAATCACATGAAAGTAATGTGGCAGTAAGGTACCCAAGAAGATACCGGTATATCAGAATCGATATCGAAATTAGGCGTATCTATATTAATTATCAGCGAAATGCCGACAGTTCTAACGGAATCAATTGCGCTGGAATTAGGAGGCAAGTTTATGAAATTTGAATTGGTTTTGTCAATTTATATTGGTAATTCAATTTTGTAAATGCAACAGCAAGCGAATCTTGGCCTGATGATGTCAAATTGTACCAGCAAGATAATGGTATAAAACATTTACGTTCTCATTTTATTAAACTATATTGCTATGTTTATTTATATGTCCGAAATTATTCCAGTTGGACAGATTTTGCTGCCAGATAGTGCAACTTGCCTGGCTGTCGAGTCTTTCTTCAAAATGTGTGGTCTAAATTACCAAGTGGAATTGAAAACAAATGCAGAAAGCATGGCACCAGGAGGCTAGCATATTTTTAAATTCTAATTTCAAGCATTTAAAAAATATTCATCTAAATAACTCTCCTTTTCAAAATAGGGAAATTGCCGCTAATAAAATGTGGCAATTTTGTCATTGCCGATTTCGAGCCAATAGTTTCATTCGTAGGGTACAAAGTAATTTTCCTTCAATTAATTCGTTATATACGTATGCAATAAAAGAAATGAAGTGCAGAAATGTTTACCAAATAATAATTGCACTTTCTAGGGAATCAATCTCAATGGACATCTCACAGTAGCACAACAAGCAGATATGAGAGCTTACATTTCTCTCGTTAACAGCATTCTAACAAATGCCGAGGTACGAGAGTGACGTACATTTCCAAATGTATACATTACTCTTATAAAGCCGATTGTTGTAAAATATTTGCAGCTCTATATGTGTTGGTGTGATAGTCTTACAATGGAAGAGGTGTGCAGTACAATTTCAAATCACTCAAAATGATTACGATATAGACTTGTTCAATAAAAATGTCAGGTTACCGGTCCGCGTTACGGATCGGTTTATCCATGGCCTCTGAATCACCTCCTTGTTTGGAGAAAGCAGAGTGAAGTGAAGAAGAAACTCGCAGCAGTTGGTTGGAAAGATAAAACATTTGATGAGGCAAATATTTTGGTTAGCCTAATTTATACAGGCAAGAATTTACCAGATTTGTTTGGGAATATTGCGCAGATATACTCGGAAGTGGACGAGTGTTGCCAGGCTTTGTCAGAACGACTCAACAGCAACGCGTACTTTTTCAATAACAAGTAAAATCTGCAATGTTGTAATACTACCAAATAACATTGCAATAATATAAATTAAACTGCATTTTCTGTAGACCAACTGAGCTGGACGCGATGGTGTTCGGCCACTTGTTCGTCATACTGACCACTCCGATCCCCAACATGCGGTTCGCTTCCGTGGTTCGCAACTATAAAAACTTGGTGGAGTTCTGCCACAGAATAGAGACTGACTTCTTCAAGGGCAACACTGGACATTAGGATATTTCATAATTATGATTTTGAATGTAATTTTGTAGATATCTTGTATGTACTATGTAGATATACACATAATAAAAATATGAAATGTATGAACTGAGGAAGATCCACAAGACCCTTTTATTTTGATGGCAGAAGTAAAACACTCGGTAGTTATCTAAATTGAATGCAAGTAGTACCACATCTGAATTGACAATTTCTGAAATCTAACCATGTAGTGTCATTAGATATTCGCACAAAATCACAGACAGCATTTCAAAAAAATAAAAACAGTTCACCAAATTAGCAAAGTTATTACAATGTGTATAACATGGGTAGATTAAAAGGCTAAGGTTAAAAATCCCCGTTGAGATCTGTCCGGCCAGATTTTCCCCATTATACCCCACACCGAATTAACACCATCACCTCGTAACGGCAATTTGCAATCGCCTTGATTTGCAACGAAGAATTTGGAATTGCAAAAATCGCATTCAACAACCTGAGAAGACCACAAAAATGTAACTAACCATAACCATGCGGAAAGTACACTGTATACTACCGCTAACTACAGCCGGCAACTATACTCTTGTTTAAGTGGAGTAGAAAAATAGCAGTTTTATGGGATGTTGCTTTCAATGGAATATATTAAGCACTGAAATGAAGAAGAGTAGATTACGTACAATAATTAATTAGCATTAAAATGTCTGCCATTCGCGAGCGAAGAAACGTAATAAGGTTAAACTTGCTCAAGTACCCAAGAAAAACATGTGTACTTCATATTATTTGGCAACATAGTATCATCATAACTAAGCTAGTTCAGCTCTATAATAAGAGTTTGGAATGGAACAACGGATTTCATTTTGTGCAGAATCGTGTTTCCGTGTGCAAGATAAAGTCATACGAATGCTCCAGGCATTCGAATAGGGAATATAATTAATTAATTACTAATTAAAGAAAGATTACTATTCCACCGATTTAAATTTCATTTGAGGAATGCATATACCATGTGCATGCGAGTGCTTCACTTGCACAAACCCAGCCTTTGACTAAGTTATATCCTTTCGATATGCCACCGTATTGCAAATTTCCATTTCTTGACCACTATCGCCATCGCTTATATAAGGATGTTGGCACTTGTACATTTGTTTAAAAATGCGTTATACGGAAATCATGCTTCGCAATGAGCGTGTATTGTTATGGCAAAAACCCACCCCTGTTAAATTACCACAATTTTCCAAACTGTTTGCATCATGCATGCAGCTACATTTGCAACTACCTAACCCTATAGCAAAATTGCACCACTTTCATGCAATTGCAATTAGAAGTGTTGCGCTATTTAAAAATTATATAAAGAATAATTTTGTTAACAAATCTTTCAAATTGTATTATCAAATACTGCAATTTGATAAGTTCCATCTAATGCAGCACAACTGCATAATTTCCAAAACATTTCTGAAAGTGAAAAATAACATTTCCACTTGGAACAAATTTTAAATCACTTTATAAGTTGGATATAGCCTACAGATAATAAACACCAATTTAAATCCCCTTTGTATAATCCGAATCAAAATGTATAAAACTATACAAAATTTTCAGAGAAAAAGATGACTACGATCAAAATACATAATAGGAAATGATAACAAAAATTCATTATGGATTCAAAGCATATTCTGCTTTGTTAATTACTAGGGCCAAATTGCAATTTATGAAGATATAAAATAGTGTTCTGCAGGTGCAACAGTTTGGAAAATAATTTTACCTCATTAATTTACGCAGCCCACGTTTCGTTTGTTTTCTTCGTTCGATCCATAGTTGACATATAAGCGTATACTTGCTTGAGTGTATGGGAAAGGAAAACACTCTTGGTGTTCTGATATATCATGCATGCATCAGTTGTTGGAGTAACCTCCATTGGAGTAGGGTCCAGAATATATAGAGCTACCTCCAGTTGTACTGGCTTGCACATCTTTCCGGCGTCTTCGTCTTCTGATCAGAAGTGCGACCAACAACAGCACAGCTAGCATCAGGATGAGTCCAGCCACCGCGATGCCAATGGCAAAATCCCGAGTAGACATGCAGAAACCATCGTGCCGACCTTCGTGAGCTAGTGGTGACCGATCTGAAACGGTCAATAAACAAGCAATGACTCAATTAAATGGTTAACAATGCTGAATCCAATCTCTCATTTTTACTTACCACCTGGGTTTAAATCATCAGGCTCACCCACGTGCAAACCAGCATGTACCGGGAGTGTTGCACCAGGTTGAACAATGGCGTCGGAAGTAAAGTTCCCTTTACTAGTGTAGTTGCCAGAATCCGACTCTATTTGTCGCTTCAGCCTCAAGTTCCTCCCTTCAGATGTGCACAATGGTGGCTGAAAACAAATAACATTATATGCAGCTGTTATTCCATCATCATGTGCACATTTCACAAACCACAACAAAGGTTTAATTGATTGAATAAAAGCGCATGCAGTTAACACTTCAAACCTTACTGTATTATAAATGCATATACATACCACATCATCGCATCCTCCATTTCGCTTTATACACAATTTAATGTTGCATTTATAGTAAACCGATGGAGTGTATGGAAATTTGTGAGCTTTAAAATCCACTTTGGCCTCGTTTTTCTCTGGCGAGTAGCTGAAAGGACCCATTAGGTCTCCGTCCAATGGACAACTAAAAAAAACGTTTGGTTATTCCCATAAGAATATCTTGTTTCCCACATATCCAATGTGTGTGTGGGTATCGATCAAAGGATGTTGACCGATTTTTATTACTATGCTCGTGGGATGGATAAAAGTTCATCAGATTTCACTCACCCATCAGAGTTCAGCAGTTGCTGTTCATTCCAGTTTAGACCATCACGAACAGTGCAATCTGTCACTTTCATGCCATAAATTTCTGAAAATTATGCAAAATACACATTTAATTATTTCCAATGCAGTTTAAACAAATTATAAATCAAATTATCATTTACAGCTACAATGGCATACATTTTCTTTATTTGGCATTGGCATTTGCTGTAACATTCTAACATTTCCTAGCTTATCCCTGACCTCTGTCATTTCACGACTTTTCTTATTACCTTGACAGTTTTGCTGTATTCATTCCATTGTTAAAAAAGTTATATACTCATACAGTACATACCTTAATGATTATGGTAACTTATACATGTTGTCAAATTCTAGTTTCTTTGGAGAGGGAATATTGGTAATATTACAAAACATTTGTGGTAATTTCATGACGAGATCTAACAACATAATTGTTACTTGTGAATTATACAATTGAGTAATACAATTTTGTTACTCGCAGCAGTGAAATATTTAAATTGGGACAAATTCTCTGATATTTACAATAACAGATCAAAGAATGACAATCAGTAAAAGGCAGTGGTGGGTGTACACGTGGGTGGCAACACTGTTGTCGCCCTATTTAGGGGGAAATATCGAGGACATATACCTATACTCCTACTCCTACTCGAAGGCCATTTTTTTGACCTGCTCACATGTCCACTGCTAAGGAAAAATCGGGCGTTGATTGCCTTCGTGAACTGAAAAGTGTATCAAAAGACGCCCACAGAGTTTCAATGACTCGACTTGCAGACACCCAATGAGCAAGGTCTTTCACAATACTGCATAACGCCCCTCATTTTTGACATTTTATTACACTTTCCCCTCTGCCACAGTCCATAAGGTGCAGCATTAAATCTTGACACAATTCCGCACCCTCCAACGGCATATGCAGGAGCAGGGTTAATTGCATGAACAACCGTATAAATGCCAAAAATTCCTTCTAAACAATTCAATAAAAATGGAAACATATCAAAATTTAAATTCTTGTAAAATGGTGACATGATTATGAGCATAATTACCATAGAAAACAGGGCACATGCAAATTCTAGCTTACTTATTTCGAATAAGTGTATGCATCTAATTTATCAATTTACAATAACTATGTGTTAACAATTGCACTTTTATTTGAATATTGCATTGTTTTTTAAGAAAATCTGCATGAACCAATGCACCGTAGTATTCACGTAAAATAGAACTGATTATCCTGCCATATATGAATAACAGTTTCAAACTGAAAGCATTACGTGATATCAATACCTTGAAATATTGTATCTACAATGAAAACTAGGCTCAAGTAAGTAGAATTGGTTGCATGCAACTTTTAAAGCATGGTTGTGAATTATCACAGGTCATTGTTGCCATTTTTCGAGGTATGGGTTTGGTCTTTGTTTGCAAAAACTAAATTGGGAACAAGTGAGCCATGTTTTGTATTTACTTAACATGCACTATATATGTAGGCGCAACGTGTCCTTGTTTCTTCTATTTAAATGACGCCTGCAAGTGCAACTTATTTTCTTTTAATTATAGACCCACACGTTTTCACTTATCTGTAGAGTTTGATCGAGTTAATTAAGGAGTGGCCTTGCTTAAAAAAGAAAATCTATTGATATCGTACGTAGCCTACACATTTTTCTGATCTATTTCCCTCCAAAATGAGATCACATAGGATCATAGGCATACCTTGATTTTCAAGTCCGATATGCATAGTCAAGTTGTCACCAATGTTGACATTTTCAGCAATGTACTGAGAATCCGACTGACCAACGTAGATTTTCATCATGTGAGCTGGAACAGGTGCATTCCCATCCACAGGTGTTGTTCCAAGATCTCTGCAAAGCGTTTGTAGTAAGTGTTATGAGGCTCAAAATGTCAACAGCCCTTCCAAAAAAAAACTGAATACACACCCCACATCGACGTTGTTTAGTATAAGTTTCTCCTTCGTCTGATATTTACACCGGATGTGGAAACCTCTACCGTTGTTTGTGACTAGTCTACGATGGGGTTGCACCACGATTGTGTTGAAGTATTCGATACCACCATCCTGTAAAACAAAAATTATTTTGAATTAGCTGCAAAAAATGGCACAACATTTTTTTTTTAAAAACAGTCTGTCCCAGCTCAACTTATTTTACAAAAAAGTCTATAACAAAATTTTATAAGAACAGTTCTGAGAACATAAATAATCCATATTCATATACTTGTACCAGCTAGAATGGAAATTAGCAGACAATAAAATAACGAAAATGAGACAGATGATAAAATTTGCTGGCAATTTTTGCAATTAAGTTACACCAGCCATAAAAAATTAATTGCTATGTGGAATAAAATTTGCAGACATCAAAATACGAGTTTAGTCAGTCCCGAAACTAAACCTTTGATAAGAAAAAATATATTACCTAATTCGTGAAATAAACATATAAAATAATAATCTAGGTATTCAATAAATATGCATACCACATCGGTACTCATCGTGTTGCATGCCCACAGAGGCATTTTGTACGTCACGTGGTCCCCAGCATTTGCATATTCTGCCATGCATGATGAATTCTTGGATAATCCTTTCGGATAAATGAGACCCTCGAAAGGTGTTGCCAAGTCGATGGTAACAAGGATGTTGTCTTTGTCACACGCTACATGCACTTTTGAGATGTCAAGGTGTTCTGCGCAAAAAGAACATATACAAACATATATCAGGGTTATGTCCACAAACCTACAAGGCATTTAATTGAACTATAATTCGCTAAATCCTGCATGGAAAGAAAAAGACATGAAAGATCAGAGAACTGACAAAGCTACGTGAGATGAAATTTTTAAATGATTTGACGTGTTTTTCTATTCCCAATAAAATCGTGTATTTGTACCACGTTTCCTGAAACCAGGACTTGTCTTTCGAATACCCTCAAAGCTGTTCAAAAAATTCCCACACGTGTAGACTAGCTACCTGATAAACCATTGCTTACACTTGCTGAATTTCGATGTAGCTATACAGAAGTTTACAAAATATCCTCATTGGCAAGTTTCCACTATTTTACAAAAATAATACAGAAATAAAGTGAGAAGGGCAATCACATCCTTTATCATGGGATGAATAATACATTCATAGTATATGTGCTACCTTTTGGATTATAATAGTGTGAAGAAAGTGTAAACGGAAACAGTCTAAGGACAACAGCCTTTGAACAAGGCTGGCAAACACGAAAACGAAAAGTAACTGAATTTCTCCCATTGATATAAGTAATGAAGTTTCCCATTGTATGTTGATGGTGCAATAACCTTTTACCAAGAAGCTTTGGTGGGATGAGGAAGCCCACAACAGCACTTCAAGGTTTCCAGAAATGGGCATCGCATATTTCTGGCTACAGCCTCCTCTGCTTTTTTTTTGCCACTAATAATTACACTTTGCAATCATATGTTTGCCTCCAGGCAGTCATGAATGCAGAAAAATTGCAATTTTGCATGTAGAAATTCTAACCAAGGTCGAGTTCTCCTCATAGCAAAATTGTTCCCAGTAAACTTTTGTGTTTTTTGTGCAGATAACATGGCACTGTTTCGGTTGGGTGGTAAAGGTAGGTAAGATGAGATTTAACAAACCGTCACACAGGAATTCGAAACCACAATTGTCATTTATTACATACATACTGAAGGAAAAAGAAATAAAACATTACTCTAATAATGCAATGCAGCTATTATAATTTCCGTTTGTTAACTTAAAAACTTGATGAAACGCTTGCAAGCAACGTGAATAGGTAATTATCTACTACGTATATTGACATCTGGGATATCAAACTGCTAGTTTTCAGCTAATTCTGTGGATTGAGATTCCAGGGAAAATAAATAGCATTGAATTGAGGCATATATACAGAAACTCGTTTTTATGAAGATGGGCAATTTCAAAGAAAGGCTCACGTATCAACTTTGAATATTACATCAGTGGCATATTATAATATCCACAGAAAACAAAAGTAAATGTGGTTATTTTAGTGTATACAGCAGTTGTTGCTTAAAAACAGTTAATACGTCATTGAAAAATGAAAATAAGCAATTACGTAGGCTCATTTGTTTGCATAGGATCAGAAAAAACCCAAGACATTTGAAATATCTGGACAAGGAAGAGGTCATTTCTATGAGAAGAGTTTTTTTTTCTTAACCAGGTAGAAATAGCTGCTGAGTTTCCTCCTCGTGTTTTTGCGTTTGTTTGCAAGCATGGGCGAGGAGGGCATTTCCGCACTATCCTTCTTCGGAGATATAAGCAACAACTATAAGAAGGCCAGGCCCACTCAAAACCTGCTCGACACGACGACGAAATTTTAATACCTTATGCAGCACCACGTGATCAAGAAAATGTAAAAAATTTACGGAAATTTGCCCTGAGACTTGAAACGAGATCGCTCACGATTAACTCTCTTCAAATCATCCTCAGCAGCTATTTTTCAAATACTATACACGTGTGTAGGCATTATGTGAGGAAAAAAATGGTATTGCAAAAATCTAATCCCCTGCAGTTACATGTTGCATTATTAGATAACAACGACACACTTTCCATAGCACTTCATCACTATGACTTCCGGCATTATAGTTTTTATCTGAACTCAACTGGTCTGATTAATTTAGAAATCTACTAAAAATAAGAGTGAAGAAGAAATATAGAGACAATTGCAGACATGCCACCCATTATTCTTCAACAAATTGACCCATAATTTTCCACTCACAGTCGGCTAGAAATGTAGCAAATAATTTAACTTTAAATGGGTATAGCTCACAATACATCAGAAAATATTTTAAAGAAATAAATGATTATGGTATGCCAGCGAACATAATGTTAGCTGAAATTTTAAAAATCTCCAGTACAGTAAGCTGATAGCAAAAATTATTGCAAAAAATTCTTTATTGGGAACAAGTTGCAAAAATGCCATTATCTTCATTGTGTATCAGGGGAATTTTTATACACGTATTTCAGTAAGTAACCTAATTTGCAACTGAAAAATCAGTGATTAAACAAAGTTAGGGGTTATCTATAAATAATGTTACGCCAAAAATGTCTTCAAAATTGTGCCATGCAATGCATAGAATTACAATGTATAGGGTATGCCATGTGTGTTCGTTTGAAGTTACACGTATAGGCATAGTAGCATACTTTTAAGTACAAACTTGAAATATCATCTGGAAATTTGTGCATTATATTGATGGCTAACCATACATAATAAAAAAATCCTTCAGTATATTAAAAAAGTGCAATATTTCGTAATAATGAATCATTCATGCATTACGCAGCATTTAACAAAAGATAATTTGCAATTCGTTCTAGATTAATGATTTCCTGGTCAAGTTTTGTTCGATTGCCTTTATCCAATCAAAAAGATAAAAAATAATATTTAGCCTATTATATACCTAGATGTTGTCTAAAATATCCACCCATGTTTTTAAAGGAAACAAACAATGTGCGATGAGCCGTGTGATTATGTGATTCGGTGAAATCACGTCAAAAATTCGTCCTAATTTCCAAAATATATTTTAAGTAATTATGTAATGGCGTTTGTTTTGACCGTCACGCTTTACAGCATATAGGTATATTATTGGTGACGTGTAGACTCTTTATTTAGTATTGCTTCGGTTAGATGGTTTGGATACTGTAAATGACCGCATTATGTATTAAGGCAACTAGAAGTCCAGGGACTCCAGGTCAACTAAATATAGGGCAAACTAACCTCCAAAATGAGATCTAATTCTCCCATACACAGGCTTATAATTGTAAACGTAAAGCAAACCCTTGTATGAAATTCATCTTGCGGCTATACAAAATACAATGTACATAGTATATAGGTACTTGAATGCAAGTTGGTGTGGCTAATGGAAATAAGGAAACGTCAAGTCTGAAATTTACCACCATGAGGTCATAAACACTAGCAAAAAAAGATTTTCAGTTACATTTCTTCTGTATGCATTTGTTTCAAAATGGCATCATGCTCATACAACTTTTTTGAAGTTTCAATAAAATGTACGCAGCCATTGTTGAAATCTTTGTACTTCTTGTATATAAAGAAATAAGTAAATTCAACTTTTCTCATCTATTGTAGTGGCAGAATTGCATCATTGCATCTTAGTGAACAATATATCCTTGAAGTCTATGTAACCTGCGCATTGTGCAGACATTTTCCCAAGCAGAAACAAGTTTCTTGAGCTTTTAAATTTTTCTGTAGAGTTACAGTATAGCATGAATAACAAGGCCAAAGAAAATTTATCTAAAACAGGAGAGCAAACAGCATTTGGGATTTCAGAATTCCACCAATTACGTATTGCTGCCATTCATTATAAGC